>KL260156.1:0-16723 GCA_000699545.1 Podiceps cristatus
AGCCAGCGCGCTCCCTTCCTAACGCAACAAGTGCAAGTGAAGTGGCCTCTGCCAAAAATCGTAGGGAATCTGTTTGTAGCAATTTCAGGGAAGCCTTAGTTGAATTTGAAGGGTAAAGCTCAAGTCGAAGCACAGAGAATTGCAAACTACATCCAGATTTCTTTAAAAGCACACACCCATTTTTCTGCGGTGGGAAAAGATATTTAGGCAGACAGACTTAGTTTTCCTTTTTCAAGAACAGGGTCACAGCTTAAGATTTCTGAACTTGATTCTGGCCTATACTAAGGTAAAGTTGACTTGTAGTAGCAGCTTAGCTACCAGCCTTTAATAGGTAGGCAGAATTGGGCCCTTCATGTGAAATAGAGAAATCCAAAAAAAATCTAAAATTAATATAAATGAAAAAATGTTTCCCCGATTTGTTTTCATACTAGAATTTTAGGGTTTCTGTCATAATTTACTGCAGGTATTATTTAAATAAAAAAAAATAAATAAAGGATACAGGATTACTTTTAGAGCACCACTAAATGTTCTGTATAAATAAAGATAATTTTTGTGCAAAGTCTCTGAATTGTCTCTTTGGTAAAATAATCAAAAGAACAGAGTGTCAGAGCTCTAATTCATTTTTATCCTGTGTGTTCAGAGACAGCAATCTTTTCAGAGATTATTTATGCAATGATGATACCAATCAAACTGTACCAGAGACAGGTTCCCTACAGAGCACTGAAGATTTCTGGCACTTCCAATACAGTGTAAATCTTAACTAACTCCGATTAAACCATCCTATCTGAGATAGTCCACCCATTATTACCAACAAAATATTTGCAACCATATGGAAAAAAAAGTTTGTGTTTAAAGTAAGAAACAGACACAACCCCTCCTTTTTTTAATGTGAGCCTTCTTTTTTAATAGTAGGGCAGAGGAAGACTCTCTCTCTTTCTTTAGAATTAAATATAAAAGCCTCGCTTTTTGTTCTAAAAAGTGGAAGGCATTTGTGCCTTTTTTCTGTGCATGCAGGCAGGACTGATACATTCACAGGCCAGGAGAAAGATTAAGATTGGGAATTTACATCTGGGAGAGGGCTCTGCTCTGAGTTGTGCACAGGCTTCCTTAGCGACCTTAAACAGACACTGCAGCAAAACTTCTGAAAGTTGGATGTAGCTCATCACCTTAAATGCCCACCTTAAAACAGCAATGCTAAATAAATAGCAAGTCAGAGAGATCTGTAGGCATCCACCGCCTCTTGCTCCATTCCTGCAAAGAATATGGAGAGGTCCGGCTTCATTTGGTAACATCTCTAAGGCACCGTGGGACTTGCGGTCTATAGGATGGCCAGCCTTAAAGTCATAATGGCGAGCTTCCCTCAGAATTTGAGGCATTACCTGTGTTTCTCTGTCATGATTTCAGAGAAGCTATAGATACCAAAGAATGGTTGTTTATTTTCTAAGAAATTATTTGTCCTTTTTTACAGGAACCACAAACTGGGGAAAGTGAGCATATGCCTATGCATGTGTTCTAGCTCAGTATTTGCACTGATTTTATAGCAGAATATTGCAAATTCTGGATTAACTTCGTATAAGCAAAATAGTAGGCACAGAAATGAAAACCTGCAAGGGCAATGAAAAAAAAAACAAAACAAAACAAAACAAAACACATCCCTTGCTTTTATGTCAGAAAACTGGAAGCCATTAATTTCGTCAGTACTGTCACTGATTTTGGAAGAGTTCAGAGAATAAGGTAGCTTGTTGTGCTGAGCCACACTGCTACTGTATTTTCGTGTTGTCTTTTTATTCATACCCATCTGCTGGGTCTTGTCATGTACGGAGATATTCTTGTAGAGCTTCTAGCACAACCAGATCTCAAATCCACTCTCAGGGATCTGAGCATCGCTGTAGCATTGGACCAAAAGATGGGCGCAGGTCTGTACCTGCATCCTGCGTTACACGGGCATGAACCTCATTTTAAGATTTTTGTTTTAGATTTATGACACACAAATTAGATCCTCTTCATACACTGATGGCACCAACAAACAATTTTTCTTCAGTTGCAACCATTCTTTGCCAAGTCCCATTCCCCTCTGAGTTTTCCTTCAGCAGTAACCATCTCATTCCTTTAACAGAAGTCAGCCCCAAACCCTGAGTGTATTTTCTTGTACGCAGGTCCCTAACAGCCGTAAAGAGCAGGAACACATCTCTCTGAAATTCTACCTTAAGGCAAGGTTTCCATTAGAAATGACTCATTGGTATTGCTTTACTGAGGCAGTCAATGGTAAGACTTTCCTAACATGTATGTAGCTGATATTTCCAACAACATTTTCCCCCCAAACATTTCCTCTTGCAGTATCCTGAGGTGAACAGCAAATATATTATGTTTGGGGGAAACTGTGCAACCACTACATCTTTTACAGGCACAAAACCGCCACTCTTCCCCTCAGCTATCTCCCCTGCTCATCACCATTACTAATCCTTACTCACATTACCACACTGGCCACAGTTTCTAACACAGACTAAAATTAGTAGTGGAAAACTTGCTTACACTACCTGAACAATGGGTTCAATTCTAAGGAAGAGTGTGACTAACTATTTGCCTTGACCCGTTGTGATCCCTTGTCCCCCATTTTAAAGGCTTGCACAGCACCAGGAAAACAGAAAAGAGCCATTTGCAGCATGTTGGAAACAAAAGGATTACCGGTCAATTTTTTTTGTCCACTCCCTTCTTCACAAAGGGAACACATACAGTAAAATTTATGTTTTTTCTTCCCTTGATTACTATTTGAAACTTCCATCAAAATATATCTTTGGGAGAGATCAAAGTAAAAGACAATGTAAATTTGAGTTTCCCATACCATTCCAAAATATCCAAAAATGCCAGAAAGATACTCAAATAAAGAGCTGTAAAAGTAAAACAGATTCCCAGTGGTAACATCTGTTAGTATAAGGATTATTCAAACATCTCTAGAGTTTTCCAAAGAAATGCCAGGATGGCTTCCTACCAAAAGTCAGCTCAGTCTAATATCCTCCTTGGCTAAATCAACATGCAAACCATGTTTCTGTATTTTGTTGGCACCAAGAAACCCACATGCTTGTCTTGACATGGAAATAAAAGAGATTCCCAGGGAATCTGAAAATGTATATAGTGAGGAACCAGTTTAAACTGACCTTGGGACTAGAGAAATAGCTTTTTGTGAAGCTGAACACAATTGTCAACACATGGTTCAGTAAAAAATGCATTTATGCTGAAAGCAACTTTGTCGTTTGGCGCAAGACAGTTTCAATTTAAGAGGATACCAGCATGATCAGGTGGTCTATAAAGTAATAATTTCTGTTTGGGATAAAATGACTTGGTTTACCTACGAATGCAAACACATATGCAAACATGTACAAAACCTGAATAAACATGCTGCCAGGCATGCGGCTGGAAGAAAAACCGAGAAGGACCCACTAGAAACCGTGCTGTAAACAGAAACAGAGGCCACAAAGCTACTCCAGGCTTGTTCCCCGCCACGTCATTCTCCATTTTCCTCATACCTCTCAGGTGGCCCCTGCAGACCACCTACAAACAGCCTCACGGACAGCATCATCTGCAAGACAAGGGTATTATTCCCCTTGTATTAGTTTAAGAAGCCAGCTCATGCCAGTGGAATTGCACCAGTAATGACGTGAGGTTTAACACCAGCAGCTCCACGCTCCACATGGAAATACCACAATGGTTTCATTACACTGGGAATTTCCTAGAGCCCATAAACGGATGAATAAACTTTACCTGAGGATTGCAACAATATTATAGCATTGAGAACGAATCCATTAGAATGTTTCCAAAGCCCGAGCATAGTTACTAAGAAACTCAATTTGGGAGGGATTTACCAGTGCATCAATGAAATTAAACATAAGAAGACCGCATTTATCCTGATTCCAATGCATGATGTTTGTGACTGGTAATGATTTTTTTCTCCTTTGATTAAAATTCATTTTAAAGTGTTCTCTAAATAAAACATTGCTTAAAATGTAGCATCTCCTGAAGAGTCTATCACTCACACGAAGCTTTCAGAAACAATCACTGCGACTTAAAAGGGACTATAGGATATTTAGACTAGAGTTATCTCACAACATGTTAGCTGGCTGCTTTGTTATTTGAGCTCTAAATGTTAAACATGTGGAAGCAACATAAAAGGATCTTCCCTGTAAAGGGCATTTTCCAAATTCTGTCTATCTGGTATTTAGAACCCCATAAAGATCTGTGTGTGTCTACCCATCTGCAGCCACATTTATTTTTGCATGTTTTTGAGTGCATATCTCTCAGTGTCATAAGGTCTTCATAAATAAATCAACCTACTTAGATCTGCATGCTTTGAATAACAAGTCAGCCACCAAACCAGCAGATGGATACATTTTTAATTAGGTAAGCAGTCAATGCCTTTTGGTTTGAAAACTCTCTCGTTTCTCTTAAAAAGATGGAAAGTAACCAAATTAAATCCAAAATTGCAGTGGGACAGCAAAGTGGTTTTAATCTGCATGTAGCTGCAAATCAGCTTAGAGCCCAGCCTGTGTGACAACTTGAACAAATACAATATTTTATATCAAGCAAACCTCAAAGTGAAATATTTAAGGATCTTGCAAGAATACGTTGTAAACAATATGTATTTTTCAATAACACATGTGGTTACTTATGCAATCTTCTCACTTGAGCAAGACTCTCTGATCTTAATTCATTTACTGTGTTGCCTTTGCAATCTCTCAAGCAAAATATTTTTAAGCAGTAACTTTTAATTTACATAATCAGACATACTTTCCTGAATAACATGGAAGAAACTCAGAATTAACAACATCTTGCACAGCTTAAATAATCCATGAAAAGAAACTTCAGCAGTTCCAGTTAACTTCTTCCCACAAAAAGGTTTTCAGTTTCGGACTTTTTGAACAAAATTTAGTATGACGGATACTCGTCTTATCCATACCGAGCTTTCCATGCTCCTCTGAACCCCCCTGGCTCTGGAAAGTCCGGATAAATACTCCAGAGCACAGGAGCCCAGGGGTGAGGGCTGGCCCATGCCGGAGAGCCCTAAAGGAGACCTGTCCATGTGGCCAGGACTGCAGGGCACCTCGTTGCCCGCAGGGAACGGGTCAGCCTGGAGCCGTCTCTCCCACTGTCCCTGCCTCGCCTCTCCCTGATACGCTTTCCTCATTTGCTCTGGTTAACCAAAACAAGGCTTTTTGTGTTCTTTTAATTCTTTTTCCCCTAAGAGTTTGGAAGTTTTCCGGTGGTTTCCTGTGGTTTCGTTTGCTTTTCTGAACTAGTGAAATGAATCAAATGAAACAACCAGCAGGCTGGAGAATGCAGCAGCCCTGGCCATCATGCCTCTTCCCCAGCCGGGGCACCAGGCCGCGGCTTCACCGTGTAAGAGACGCGACGGCAACTCTGACTGCCCAGACAATGCTGGCACTCCCCCTTCTCCTTTCAAGAAAGAGGAATGACCAAGAGGTAGTGCTATCTAATATAAAATGAAGATTGTCTCAGTGTGACAGAAGATTGTCCTTTGAATAGAAGGCTTCTCTGGCAGTAGGCAAGCCACAGCTTCTCCACGGGCAAATGGCTGCCTCCCGCTTGGCTAACACCACCGGTGCACCACATTTGGTGCGTATGGTGTTCCCAGCGAGTGTCCAATACAAGGGTCTTATGTTGGTACTGAGGTGATAAAAGAGTGTCCAATACAAGGGTCTTATGTTGGTACTGAGGTGATAAAATAAGATTTTTTTTGATCCTTATTCAGTTTTATGTTTACAAAGCACATTTGGTGCGTATGGTGTTCCCAGCTTGCAGCTTTTCCATGCACTTCACCCAAAACTGTCAAAAGAATTTGAGTGTCCAATACAAGGGTCTTATGTTGGTACTGAGGTGATAAAATAAGATTTTTTTTGATCCTTATTCAGTTTTATGTTTACAAAGAAAAATAAAATAAAATTCACAGAGCAGAAAAAAAGCTCCAGACATAAAATCTGATACTCAAAGAAAATAGCTTAAAAATAAATGGACCAAGTTTAATCTTTGATGTCACTTCCTTAAATTTCATGATACAACACCTGAGGTGAATTTTTTCCATTTTACTTCAGCGGGGTCTTTTTCCTGCGTATGCTTATGGTAAAATAATAACCAAGTTTCCCATATGTTAAATAATAAAATTTAGTTCTATCATTTCTTTCTACCCCTTAACAGTTCTTTTCAGTTGACTAAATGGAAAATACTATATCTCTAGAGCTGTCTGGAAAAGAAATAAAGGTCTGACTCTCATCCCAATTTTATGGGGTTTGTGCCGATGTAATTGTGCTGATTTCAAGGAAATTGCTTCAGATTTGTGCCATTAGTTAGATCAGAATCTAGATGTCAGTGCTCCCTGAAAATACCCAGCTCTGCTAAAAGGTTCAGGATTACCCTCAGAGTTTTACATCCTGAAGTCTAATTGCACTGTGTAAAATAACATTTATTAAAGTTCAGATACGAAGCATAAAGATGGCAATTATTTGAAACTTTAGGATATAATATTTGCCCACTGGTCTACATGGGCCATTATGCTTAAAAACTGTAGTAGTACAGGAAATAAAATTTCTCTTATATGTGGTACGACTTTATATTCTTATTTGAAATGAAAATACAGTAGGATGGAGAATATTAGTAGGGCATGCTGAAGCCAACTTCTATTGTTTAGAAGTTCTTTTCAGCTGATAGTTACTGTCCTGTGCTACAGCTTTCCTTGTGCCTGGTTTGAGATATGTGTTGTAGCTCACAATCGAGAGGGAAGGAAAATGCTGTAATTTCACAGTTGCTGCTGCTGAGAACTCACCCATATTTTTTTAAAAAGGGAGAAAATTACAGAGGGCTACGCAGTGCCCTAGTACACTCTGAACCTCTGCTCCCACGTACACCACCAGTACTGAAGACCTCGAGCAGAGGTCCAAGAGCTCTGCAGACTGGAAGGCAGGTGAAGGGGAGAGGTGCACTAAGCCCGTTGGCAGTGGTGGGGCGTGGGGAGGGGTGGGGGTTGAGGCTTGAAAAAATAGGATGAAAATGTCCTTGCTATATTTCTGCTCTAGATTAGCAAATTACAGCTCGATATGACAAGATGAAGGACAACATCGCTTGAGTCATTTGCATTCAGGTATTTTTGTACTGGGACGTGGAGCCTTTTGCTCAGACTGCCCTATAGACCATCCATATGGCATCGCTCTAACTCGGAGGAACAGACCCCGCTAGACAACAGGCACAGCCGTTGCTTTACTGCGTTGTAGTTTCTTGGGAGGAGCTATGCAGCCAGTAGCTCATGTTTTGTTTTATTGGCAACAGCAGAAAGATGGAGCCTTTCTATTGAAATGGAGGGATTTATGATTTATATTGATCTGATGATCAATATTGGAATAAGTTAAAGGAGGATTATGCCTGCTCCATTTAACAGGACTTCCAGACCAGTGTTTTGAACCACAAGAAGAACTGGAGTAAACTTCAAAACGATGTTTTTTGTGCTTATTCTCCAACCCTGTTCTGACCTTCTCTACTAGATCTTCTTTTAAGTAAAAGTGTGTAAGAGCCTGAGGAACACAATAGTATTGCTTGATTTTGTCTGCCTTTCATTAACATTTATATGAGTTTATGCCATGCTTTTTACTGTTTTCCAGCTGATAAATGTTTTTTTAATATTGTGCACAGATCATTTTGCTTATAATCAAGGAAGGGAAATTAAGTTTAACATCTGAGAGCTTTAGGCAAAAATGTCAGGCGTGGACCAGATGACCACATGAGAGTCACAGACTCTCTTTGTGCCCCAGATTGGCTGGTATTGTTTTGATGCTGTTGTGCTGGAGCAAGAGCACTAACGTAATTATGAGATCAAGCAACATCTGGCGGATTTGGCACCCAGCTCACAATCGATTGTTAGTTCAGGTCAAAGGATGAATGCGCCTTAAGAGCACGTTAGGGTGCGCAATCATAAAGCTTGCATTAGCGAGGAAGGAGGAATAGCGGCATTCTTGAGTTTCATCGCCCAACAAAATTGATGGCCCACAAAAAAGCAGTGGCACAACACACAAAAGTGATGATGCCAGAGAGACTGACGCACTGCGGGCGGTATTTGACATCTTCTGGCTGTGGGCTGTTGTGTGTTGTGATTTATGTCACCGTAATGATTGATTACTTTCAGATCATTCCCATACTGCCATATCTTTGAGAATTTCCCTCTTCTTCAAACATCTTTTTGTTCCACAAGCCCTAGGCTGCAGATGGCATCAACCCACGCATCTCCATTGTTTGAAGCCTACAAGAACTCCACCATTCTTTGGGGGAATGCTCATAGTGGAGTAGCTAGTGTCCAATTAAGTCCCAAAACCGTGGCTGCGGGCACTTTAACCTTTTTATTCCCTTGCTCTTTTAGGAATTTCATTGCGTGCAACAGTTGCAACCCAAGGATGCCTAAAAAAGCCATCAAGAAAGAAAATCAGAAGGAGAAACATTTTTCAGTTATGGGAAAGTGCTTCAAGTGATGGCTACAGCTGCATTTATCGCACCTCCATAAAGGTTCTTCTGATCGTGTTTCACAAAATGAATTACCATCCCTGTCATGAAGCATTACAGCAGACTCAGTGTAAAGGCAACAGGCTAAAGCTTCTGCATGCTGCAAAGCCAAAAATGCCTCTGGGATGCTTATGCAAATCATCAGTTTTCTCTGATATCTCAACCATTCTGTGTGACGCATACAATATCAATGATTCAATATTCATATGATGGGAAAAACAAGAATTCAGGGCTCATATCAAGAAAAAATTATTTTTTAATATATTTTTTATTTCAGTGCATCTAATGTGGCATCGTATCAGGGGAATTAGTATAGTGGATAGGGAATATCTTCTTCAAATTACAACAAGCAACTACAATAGGCTTTATTAGTTTCTATTTTCTTCTTTATTATGAAGCAACAACACCAAGAAGAGCGTATTGGCTACTACTTTAGTCACTGACAAGACAGCCAAAAGGGCTCCAAATGCATACGTTTTACCACACCTATCCCTTTGACTCTCTAAGTTTCCACAAAAGACTTTTTCTGTCCCTGCGTACATGCAGTACTGCTGCCCAGTGCGCTCTGGAGTTCCATGCACTCTCTTTTTTCCTTCTGGGAGGTGCAAAGGGATATACCACAAGCCCCAAGAAATCCTTCCAGTTGCACGTTCCTCAAGCAGCATCAAACACTGTTACTCAGATACAATATTAAGAAGCATCAGAAAAAGCTTTGTTTATCCTCCCTCAAAGCACATACTCATTTGGTTTTTAAGTAGGATGTAACAGTCTATAACACTGTTCACTTATCAACAGTAACTGTTCTGAATCAAATAGGTCAAGGGATCAGCTCTTATGTAAATCTAGTAAGGAATCAAGATGCAGGGCAGGCTGAGGCCCATCAGTGCTGTTCACCTGCCACGCAAAGAGGTTTCCAAGTTATCAGGCTCCTGTCTGATAAGAGTCCAGTAAGTGCCACTTTTGCCATAGGTCCACTGTGGCAATGTCTACAGCGTGGCCATCAAAAGCCTGCTGGACTCCAGGAGGTCTGGTAATACCAGACAAAATACTCAGAGTACTCACATTGTGCCCAAAAAGAGTAATAAATTGAATGGAGAAAGAGGACAAGAGCAATAGGTCAGCTTGTGCCAGCTGAGGTTACAATTGATGGTCCTATCTCTTAAAACCAAAATTATCTTAAACTGTGTTATTTAATATTTACATGGACAGAGTTAATTTTCAGTTCCAGTGCTGCTCATCTCTTGCTTTGTTTAATTTTCATACAGGTAACTAGGGATGTGAGATATCTATCAATGGCTCCAAGCCTGGATGTGTCCTCAGAGTGAAGATTAGAAGCACTGATCTGTCTCTTCCCTTTCCCACCCCCTGCCCCCCCTTTTTTTAATAAGTATCTGAGGAGTTCCTGTGAAAGCATTTAATGGAAATGGGTCACAAAGAATGAAAGCTGTCCTTGGGCAGCCTTTGAATAGGCATAAATATGTTTTCCTCCTGATTTCTTTTTTTCAGCAGAACAGAAAACATAAGCCCCTTTCTGTAAGCAGTATTTCATTTTTTAACAGGCTCTACAACTCCTCAGAAACCATAAACAATGCTGAATGTAACTCAAATAGTCCTCCATACACACACTCTGGGCCTGATTCTCACTTAAACTAAGGTTTGCTTTATCTTTATCCCCACTGTAAAATTGTTTTCACTGCTGGAATCACAAAGAAGGCTTTAGTCTTAGGGAGAAGGCAGACCAAAATATTTTGAGAGGGGAGGAACATATTTGACAGTGCCCATTGAAAGGGGAGGTGCCACGCTGCAGAGACAGCACTGCCACCCACAAGATGAAAGGCTCGACCCTGTCTTGTATCAAAGCCCTGCATTGACCCTACTGTACTGAAACCCAGCTCTCATTGGATTACTTTACGTAAAAGCTACGGATGTGTAGAACTTCTCAGATGCAACTAAAGACAGAAAAAGTGTTTCCAAAAGAAAGCAGATGAGCCCGTGCACCCTGCCATGCTGAGCAGTCGCGGTCCTGACCCCCCTTTTGCAGAGGAGGAACAAGCCCTCGGTGTCCCACGCCATGCTGTTGGCACCCAGCTCCTTGGCATAATAACCTTAATCTTACAATTTAGATAAATTTAACAGAACCATGTTAAACAAGTCAAGAAAAAAGGAGATATATTTAGAGAATATATCTATGGCTTTCTTTTGCCTTACTGCCTTTTAGCTGCCTTCTGACAGTTGTCATGAGCTACAGCAACTCTCAGGTAATAACAAATTATTTGAACTGACTGAATACTTGCACAGCTGGGCAAGGCGATGGGGTGGAAAGCCTCTCTTCAGTTGCTGTTGGCCCAGAAAATAGGTTTGATGGCTCACTCTCACCAGCAAAAAGACCAAACAACCATTTGGTTATTGGGCAAGATGATGTTTGCCCAAAATCCAGTTTACTTCATTGTTAAGCAACGGTGAATTGTGTTTTCAGAGACAACTCTTCATCCTTCACCAAAACTAAGCATCAAAATTTCAAATACTATGTAAAAGGCAGAGACTCGCATGGAATGAATGCCCTTCTCCCTGCTGCACAAACTACATGCTCTTCTCAGTATTGTTTTAATGAAAATCACAAGTATGGCTCTTATTCAGCCAAGCACTTAAGCTTAAGTATTCACTATAAAAGCAGCTCTCTTGACTTCCTTAGGATTATTTGTGTGTCTGCCTTCAGCATTTAAGCACTTACTTGAACCAAAGCCCATAGCATTATCTAATGAAAATAACTAAATATATTAGACACATACAAAAATTGTGATCACCGTTCCTGTGGAGCCCATTTTGTAGAATAGATCCCATTTATAGAATAAAATGGGACAGAGGTTTCTATTGTTATATCATCTGAATCAAAATGAAGAGACTGAGGAGTTACAAACACAGAGTCACAGACTGGCTGAGGTTGGCAGGGACCTCTGGAGGTCATCTTATCCAACCTCCCTACTCAAGCAGAGTCACCTACTGCAGGCTGTCCAGGACATACTTATTTTGAAATCATCTGTGAATACTAGCAATACCTTCAAGCTAAAAAAAAAAAAAAAAAAAGAAAAAGAAAAAGAAATATTATTCATTTTATGAGTGAGTTTACAGATTCCTGATAGCACTGAAGTCCAAGCAAGGACTTCAACAGAAACAGCAGTGGACATCACAGAACAGACTCTATCCAGCCTCTAATCTGACAGCATCTGAAGATTTTAAGATATTAAATCATGAATCACCTTGGCCTAAAGACTTTACAGTGCTCTTTTTGTGAAGTGATATCTCCTGCAAAAGGACAGTTGGTTGTTTCTCTCAATTTAATCCATATACTTCTATTTCAGAAAGATTGTGGGGACACGATGGAAGATAGAATTGGGTCTACTCTTCTGAAGAGAACAGAAGCAGCCGTGCAACACTTCTTTCTAAGTAAACTATATTTTGTCTGCTGAAAACTACACATTTAAAGATGTATTATTAGAGCATAAAAATTCTACTGTACCTGCAAAATGCTTGTATGCAGCAGAATCAGTCTATACTTTTATCATGAAATGAAGAAATGTGCCTTATGCAGAAATGACCCTTTGAAGGTATTATCCAGGATAGTACTGCACCATGACTGTTGATAGGGATTTTGCAGTGGAGACAATCCATTCTCATGGAAAGCAGGATTGCCACCACAGGTTGTACATTCTGCAGAACAATATGAGATGTGATACAGACAGTGCTTGTGCTTTCAGTGTCTGACTCAAAGTCACGGTCAGCAGAACCTATGGGCAGGTGTGGGCTCTTCCCAAAACTAAAGCAGGCAGAAGAATGGAGTGGAAATATTAATTTCTGGACTGTACATGCTTTCCACATTCCCTACAGCAGGTATTTCTATACAAAGATGGGGTAAACTACTGTTAAAGGAAAAAAAAAAATTAATCTACATGCTAAGCACAGTTCCAGTAATGTTTCTGTGAAAAAAAAAGCCTTGACAGTAGGCTCAGCATGCGTGCTTTCCTTTTTGTCCCCTCTTCCAAGTGGAAACAAGCCTGACATGGGGATTTGTGTCTGAATTTCTGGTTCATGCGGACAGGAAGAGAGAGGTATAAAAATAAAAATCACTCTTAAAACTTCCTGGGTTTCCACACTTCTGCCATGTTTGAGATATTAATGGAGAACGCACATCTTATCTGGAAGCACAAGGAATGATCAGTGTCCAGACTATGTTCTCAGCAAAAGAGGAATAAACTTAAGAGTAAATCCTCTAAAAATCAAATAATATTCTGGTATATATGACCAGCATATAGCTCATCAAATCTTTCCCTGGGAAGAATCAGGATTTTGCAATTTCAGCTCAGTCGCTGTAACTTTCCTTATATACTCTTCTAGACACCTTATTTATTTATTCCATTCATAAGGATGTTCTGTCAGGGCCTGTGGACACATGTACATAACAGCCATAAAAATCACAAACGTATTCGCAATCCCTGACTGAACAGAGTTAGTGACAAGAAATTCTCCATGTTCTGTACAATTCCTCTATGCGTTAAGTTACTTTAACAGAAGCAATTGTTTTTCTTCCAACTGCACCTGTAACACAATCACTACATTTACCCTTGAAAATGTCTGCGTGAAAACTGCACATCTCCCAGGGTTAAAGAGATGGGGTTTGTGGGGTTTTTCCCCCAGATCAGAATCTTTTTAACAGAAAAGGTTCAGAGGTTTTCTTTAAGCTCTTCGATGGCTGCAGCCCTGCGTGGGGTCAGTCTGCCGTGTAAGCAACCTGCCGTAATGGTGGGCTTTCTGCTACTGCCCCTCCAAGGCAGAATAAATATCCTTTCCTCACGCTGTGGAGCCCTCGATTTCCCACAGAATGGTTTATTTCTGCAGAATTCTCCAGGCGCACAAACCATTCTGTTCTGGTGAGCTCTGCACATCTTATTCATGGTAATTACGCTCACATCTTTGATCTCAGATGAGATCTCTTGTGCATATTTTGTTCTATTTAGGTCTTTGATCTTGTTACTTGTTTTTTCCCCTTTTTTTCCAGTCGCCTGTCTTTTCATTTGAAAGACATTCATCCTACATCACTTTAAAGACAAAAGGTGAAACACTGGCGCATGTATCCCGAGTAACCTTGCAGAATATACAGAAGTACCGAGCAGGTTTTTGAGCAGAGCGCATCTGGGGTTTGTCTCCCTGTTTAATCGAGCCGTAGCACATCATGCTGGTAATGTCAAGAATGCACCTCGGCAGCTGAAAGTAATACATGGTACTGAGGAGAGTATATTAAAAAAAAAAAAAAAAAAAAAAAAAAGGCCAGTTATTGTGACGACCGCAGTGACAGCAGATTACCCTGGCAGAGAGGAGCCATGCAGGACCCACTAGTGTGCATGACAAAATCTGCTCTCCATGGCAACAGGGAAGTGGCAAGGGAGAGCGCGGCAGGAGCCCCGGCACGGGGGGCACGCCGCCCCGCAGCCCTCCCCACTGCCCCAGCCAGGTTTCGCAGCTGTGTCGATGATGGAGAGCTTCAGCCTCCAAAGCACCTTTACAGTACACCTGCCCCGTGATAGGCATTTACAAATAAATCAAAGGAAGCAATAAATATTTGCAACTTCTCAGGTGCTTGTATTGTTAATAGTAAAATACAGCTGCCCCGCCGGCATCTTATGCGGTGCTGGCTCCGGTGCTTAGCAAGGAGCTCCTCAGTGGGCCCATAAGTATGTGCCAGCTCTAGCACTTGAAGTCAATGGGATTTGGATTTATGGTTGAGAGTAAAAATGCAATACTGTTTTGCTAAAGCTGGTTCTTCACGAGGCATCAAAGCAGAACAGAGAGGCAAAATTTCCAGGGCTCGGAATCACTATAGTAAGATGACCTACATTTACTACAGTGTTTCACGGGGATTAAGCTGCAAGACTAGAGGGATCTCCAATTATGAAAGAAAAAGCATTGGCAGGTAAGAGCTACATAAAACAACTGCCTCAAACCCCACATTCAGTCAAAACTCACACACAGTACTGTGAAACAATTGACATTTATCATTCCCCTCCACTGTGCTGGCTTGGCTAAAACTGCAGAGGACTGACAGCAGATCTACACGACAGAACCATGACGAGTATCCTCTGCTCTCCTTATCGCCTCACAGACAAAATCTTGTATCAATGATAAATGCAGAATCATCACAGGAGGCTACAGGGCTGGTTAAGGATGAATGACAGTTTCTATCTGAGAATTTATTTTATATAGAGTCATCAACACATTTGCGCTAGAATTTCTCAAGCTATGGGAAACGTGGATGAGGGGCAGAAGAGTTCATCGGGAAAGCTGTTTCTAAATGCCAAAGTCTATTTAGCAAATCTCAGTGCAATTCTCAAGCAGCTACATATGTTCATGCTATGTTCTAGCACTGAAAAACTCATAAATCCCTGTTCGGCTTCTTTTGAAGCACATGGAAGTTACAATAAAGCTACTATGCTACAGTAATATAAAGCTACTAGTGCCATAGTCTCTGCTTGCACTGTACACATAATTAATTTCTTTGAGATCTCAATTACCTCTCTACTCATCCTGTCGTGAAAGTGGAGTTATTATCTCAGCAGGGAATACAGTGTCACATTGCTTACTTTGCACAGGTTCCTCTCCATGTGACTAATCCTTCACCCATGGATATAAAGGTGCAGCTTTGGGTCGCTAAAAGCCCTGTGAAAACAGCAGGCAGAGAATGTAACTCTCAGGTCATCTCTAATCCAATACAGGTGTCATAAAATGTACGAGTAAAATCTGTTCTTCGGGGTTTTTTAATTATGCATAAACAAACAAACAAAAAAATTGTCTTCTTCATGAAAAGATTAAGATGGTTGACAAAAATTTCATAAGAATAGAGCTAAGAAGACACAATGTTATTAGATTATGAATATTTTGAAAAAGAGAAGACAGAAGCTTCAAGTAATTTCAGTCTCTATTTGATTGCCTTAATTCCAGAAACACAGAGCAAGTGCATGTTTGCTTTGCACTGCAATTCACCCTGACCTCCTCAGGAGCAGGACTCTATTTCCTCCTGCCTTCCAAAAGTGTATCAGAAATCTCGCTTTCTTATTGTGGGCAAGCATTTCCAGGCTACTCTCATCTTTCTTTAAAGCAGAACCAGTGAATACTTTGCAACCAGCACCTTCCTGCTTGCAGGATCCCTCCCCTGCCAACTGATGTGCCTTCTCAACCTGAGCTGCAAATTGTGCAGCAATTATATCCTTCGCCGTCTTTGATGATGTGCAGACGTCCCAGGTCTTTTGCAACCCAGCACAATAGGGGAAAATCCTTTCTGTTTAAATTTAAGATAAGCAGAAAGAAACCTCCGTGTGTGTAATCCCATTTAAAAAGTAATTTTATGGCATGGGAGCCTGTATATCCTTGTTTGATTTGAAATTAAAAAACAAATAGAACAAAGATGTTTTAAATCCTCCCATAGATGTTCTTCCATGATCCCAGTAATATGGGTTACACTACCACATTTCAGAAACTATTCCATATTCTGAGTCATTGCTTGGTCAGACAGGTTTCCCTAAACCCATCCCTCCTGCCCCATTTTAATCTCGGAATCATTAAAAATAAATAGGACGAATGGGCTCTCAAGAGGTCTAAACTGAGACCCCTGTCCCAAAGCAGGATACCACCCAGGCAGACGTTTGCTAACCTTTTCTCAAGACGATCTGCACCACCCCCCTGAAGCGCTCTTTTAATACCGCTGCCGCTTCCTCCCCCTCGGTACCGACACCTGCCCATCGCGGCTGGGGTCGCATTCTCCAACTGGCCTCTGCCTCACATCCCTCCGGAGCAGCTGGGCCAAAACACCTCCCGGCTCCCTACAAGCCCTTCCTGGGGGCAGAAGAGTTCCCCAGGAAAGCTGTTTCTGCAGCCCCCGCTCTTTCGCTGGGGCTTTGGCGGGGAGCAGAGCGAACCCGAGCAGCAGCACCCCCCTGCCGAGTGCCCACTCCCGGCACAAAGCGTGCAGGGTGCCCCGGCTCCCCGCCGGCGCCTGGGGCTGCCCGCGCCGGGGCCCCCCTTCAGCCTGGGCTGCTGAGCCGAAACCCCGCTCTTAATCTGCCTTTGGCAGCTTCCAGAATTACGGTTAGAGAGAGGGCTTAGACAATGCAATCAGGCCACA
>KL260157.1:1148-31468 GCA_000699545.1 Podiceps cristatus
TTGCTACGGTTTAAACCTTCACTTAGTGTAAACCTGCGACCTAACTCATGATCCCAGATGTTTCCTTTTTGTAAATGCCCTTTCCTGGTGTTTTGGCTGCCTTTTAGGATTTCTCCTCATACCAAAACCTCTTTTCCCTTGATTCACAGGCTCACCTTTACACAAGCAGGGTACCACCTCCACCGCCAGCGCCGAGAAGTCGGGTTCAAAGGTTGCCGAGGTGGGCGATGATTTCCTGGGAGACTTTGTGGTGGGCGAACGTGTCTGGGTAAATGGAGTGAAGCCAGGTGTGATCCAGTATCTTGGGGAGACGCAATTTGCTCCGGGCCAGTGGGCAGGGGTCGTTCTGGATGACCCGGTGGGTAAGAATGACGGCTCTGTCGGTGGAGTACGTTACTTTGAATGCCAGCCGCTGCAGGGGATTTTTACGCGACCGTCCAAGCTGACGCGGCAGCCAGTGGCCGAGGGCTCGGGGAGCGACGCCCCCTCCGTGGACTCCCTGACGGCTCAGAACTTGTCACTGCACTCGGGGACGGCCACACCACCTCTCTCCACTCGCGTCATCCCCCTGCGGGAAAGCGTCCTGAACAGCGCCATGAAGACGGGCAACGAGTCTGGATCTAACCTCTCGGACAGTGGGTCTGTGAAAAAAGGGGAGAAGGACTTACGGCTCGGAGATCGTGTGCTGGTGAGTTGATCGTGGGGCCCCCCTAGAAAGGCAAAGGACAAGCATTTGTCCCTTCCCTAAGCGTTCCTGGTCAGGTTCAGGACAAGAGAAAAGGAGGACAGAGTTGGCGGTGAGGTGTGGGACAGAGCGTGGTCTTGCAAAGGGGATGCCTGGACCAAGCGGGCATCAAGCTTCTGCATTCACTGTTATTTGGGATACTGTGTCTTCCGGACATGTCTCTCTTTCACATTGATGGAAGACAACATATTCCAGAGTGTTGCTCGTATTGGACAAGTCCTGAGCAGTGGAGTGAGGTCAGAGAGAGCGCAACTCAAACATGGCAGAGAAATAGAAGAAAAATCATTATTATTTTCTCATCCAGTGATACTCCCCATATGGTGTGAATTGGAGCTTTCGAGGAATTTGCAAGAGAGTGTCTTGTTGCATAGAGAGTGGTTGTACATAGTCTGCAAGAATCTCTCCCAGCTGGTCACTCCCCTTTTGGTGCTTCAGTTTTTATGTTGGACACTAACTCCTTTCCTTTCCTGTATGGAAAGGAACTTGCAATTATTTTTATAGAAGGGCAGGACTTTGGGAGAGAGCACTGTACTGATGGATGGGTTCTCCACATCTGACTTTTGTTGTTTTCCTTATCTAGAATCAAGTATCTGATGACTTTAAGCCAAAATGCCACGCTTGTGCTGAAAATGGCTTACTGGAAGTTTGCCATCAAACTCATCACCATTTGTGTCCTAGCAAAGGAATAGTGGTTTCAGCAGAGGTGGAGGAGGAAAAGAAAGATATCAAAGCATGGAAAGAATGAGTTTTGTTCTGCAGCTCCGTGAAAGAGTTTAGTGTGTATGAGACATACTACGATATCAAATACTGGAAGAGCCAAGCATTGGAGCGCAGATCTGTTGCGACTGTGTTCCCAGTAAGATCCCTGGATCTAAAAGATGAAGGTGCCTCTGACCAACAGCGATGACAGGTTGCAGAGCGTTAGTCTCTGTGCATCCTGGGCAGTCTGGCTCCCACTTAGCTATGTAGCATTTCCTTTTTGGGGCACCTTGTTCCAATACCAATAGTGGTAGTAGGGAAGTGTAGACAGACTTGCCATATGGGTAATAACAGGGGTTTGGTAGAACTTGGCTCCGCAGCTGATGTGAATCAGGAGTGTGGGTAGGGGGGCGTTGGAGTCTGAAATGTGCTTTGTGGTCTCGGAGAGCGGGTTTTCCTGCCGGGGACAGCAGCAGCACTGGGCAGGCTGCGGCTCAAGCTGGTGGAGTTGATTCCTTTGCTGTCTGCAGCCCCCAAGGGACCCCGGGCAGCTGGGCCACATTAGCGCAGCTCTGGGTGGCTGGGGAGCACCGAGCAGTGTGACAGGCCACACGTGTCTTCTGAGTCAAAACTTCACGTGGCACAATCTGCTCTGAGGATTTTGGGATCTGTTGTGTCCAAACGTTCAGGCACCTCTGGCGTTACAAATGCACTTTCAAAGCTAGCGGTGCACTTGCACACCAAAACACGGTTGAGTTGGCCAATAGTTTTTTGCTATATTTAAATAAAATATAAAGAATTTAAAGTTGGTTCATTTTTGGAGGAGGAAGAGCAAAGATGGGTTCTGCTTGTGCCCACTGAATATGACACTTAGTAAATCTAGTGTGAACACGTGGGTTTATAAACGTAGCTGTAGAGGTGAGAAAGTTTTACGTTCTCAAATTTTCCCCAAAATGTGCATTGCGGTCTGTAACGCAGCAGGAGCTGACAGTCACTAGAGGCTTTCTCACTTGTCTGTCTTCTTCCTGACTTCACCAGAGTCTGCCTCTCTTCCCTCCCCATCCCTGCTGTCAGCAAAGCTGCTGCCGTCCCTGCTGGTCCCGGGGCAGGGGTGGGCAGGGAAAGGTGGCAGAGACGTTCCCTGTTTGCACACGCACTGATGCTTCACGTTGCTGTGTTAAAGCAGCTACACATGGGCAGAAATGCACCTGAGGAATCTGTCCTGCTTTGATCGGTGGGTTGGTTTGCTCCGATTTTCTCCATTACCTGTTGCAGGGAGAGGGGAGAGCGCTCCCCCGGTGAGAACGTCCCATTTTAGGAGCAGCCGTTGTAGAAAGTAAACTGCAAAATGGGAAGTCTATGGTAAACTTGGCTGTGTTCTTTCTGAACCAGCCAGGCAGGGGAATAGCATTCTCAGACTTATTCGTTTAACCCCTCTCCTCCTGACTGTAAGCTCACCGAGGCAGGGCCTGTCCACTTAATTCTCTGCTTGCCTCAGTGGGGCCCACACGGATCGACATTTCAGCACAGCCATGCAATACAAACCGTTAGCATCTCTCCCCTTGGCCTCCGTCAGGCTGTTTTGGGGCTTTTGGAGGTGGTTTGGTTGGGTTTTTTGTTTGTTTTTTAATGACAGTGCATCCTTGAAATCCCTCCTTCCCTGCCTGCTGATGTATCCACCCCAGATGTTATAAGATAAAATTTGTGCTATGGTTTGTTAGTGTAATAAATAGCTCCAAAAGAGCCAATCTGGCATGAGCTCAGCATCTCACTGGCTCTAGCAGGAATAAAAAAAGAAACATCAGGAATTGTTTGCATGCAGTAGTAGATGTCCAGGAAATGAGCAGGTTATGACAGCAAAAAGACTTAATTTGCTGTTACGGTTCATAACATGTACTTGGCTTTTTTAGTAATGGAGATGTCAGCTAATCGTGTTTGGTGTTTG
Source organism: Podiceps cristatus (assembly GCA_000699545.1). Classification (NCBI taxonomy): domain Eukaryota; kingdom Metazoa; phylum Chordata; class Aves; order Podicipediformes; family Podicipedidae; genus Podiceps; species Podiceps cristatus. The sequence continues at coordinate 4,538 of KL260157.1, forward strand.
AATACATAAACAATAATTCTGGGTTAACCTGAGTTGCCTCAAATTCCCTGAATAAATCTTTGCTCTTGTGCTCTATGGATGGGTAGAGTTTTAACTGTCTTTATTACTCTTAGTCCATGCTTTTCTGAGAGAGACTGGTTTTTAGAATTGCTTTTAGGCAGATGGGATCCAGCAAAGGCTTTTCAAGCGAGGGAGGGCACGTGTGTTCTGTAACTGCTCAGTGGATGGAGCACAAGGTTGCAGGGGCCCTTCCAGGTCCGTAAGGCTGACACCTGGCTGCTCCGCAGTCCCGTCCTTTCCTGCTAGCGGGTTTCCTTCACCTCATTAAAGTCCAATATAGCTTGAAGACAGTTTTGCTTTGCAATGACTTTGTTCTGAGACCCTTTCTGACTCTGTAACAGTTGCAAAAAGTGACTTTTAGCTTTCCATTAGAAGAATTAGATAATATTTGCCTTTGGCACTTTCTAACTTTTTCCCGGAGATGCAAAAATTGCATTAAAGAGATGAAAAATGGACCCTAATATTGTAGAACTCATCTCTTGAAGTCTGGCAAATGAAAGTGGAACAATTAACCTTTGCTTGCTGGAGTGCTGCTGTTAGTGTGCGGCTGGCTTGTTGCCTTCCTCCGGGGAAAGAAGGGATGGAAACAGAGCAATGGAGTAGCTGAGCATTTTCTGCTCGGGAGGAATCTCCGCTGTGTTGTTTTGCCTAAGAAAATGTATTTCACATGCTTTGGGGGGCGGTGGTGGTGGTGGTGGAGGCTTTCTCAGCAGCTGAACTCATTCTACCCTAGATGTAGCTGCTTTCTTAAGGGTGGGAAGGAGGTGGCTGTTGTCTATATGTCAATTTAAAGGAAAAAAAAAATAACCAACAAAACCAACCAACCAAATGAAACACACACACAAAAAAACCCCAAAAAATCCCCCAAAAAACCCCAACCAAACTCTTCATAGAGGTATTCTGCCCTTTAGCCATCCTTCTGTCTGCTAACTGGGATTGTACTCTTCAGTACTGAAATGCAGTAATAAACAAGACTTATTTAAGGGCCAGGTTCTATCCCGATGGCTGATGGACCCTATTGCTGTGCGATGTTGCCCCAGCCACCCTTCGGATGGATTCTGGGTTTGTGATTTTGCTAGAATTTGTAGGTGGCCAAAACCAGAATAGATGCTGGAATAGCAGAAGCAGCACTAGCAGGGCGGTTACGACGGAGCGGGGCCAGGGCTGGTGGGCAGGTAGGACTGCTGTGGCAGGCTGCTGGGGCCACTGGAAATAGACTCTGGGCTCCCTCCTGAGTGTGCGATTTTAATCATTTTTTTTCCTCTGTATGCTGCAAAGCAGTTTTGCCTGCGGTGTGTTGCAACCACTGGCAAATAGCAGAAAATTTTCATGAATAAACTAATCACATCCTTTTATTTAGCATCCCCCATGCATGCCCCTGCCCCAACCCTGCTCTGCCAGCCTGAAGCTGCAGAAAGCTTTTAACCACCTGAGTGAAAAATCATTTCCATTAGAAGCTCCCCAGTGAGGAGAACTGCAGCCTGAGCCCTTCTCCTTGGGCAGAGACAACTACTTGCTGTGCTGCTGCCAGCTCGCTTTGAGCTAGTTCAGCGCTTGAGACCGAAGCCTTGCTGCTGCGAAGGTGAGTGAGGTGCTACGAAGGAAGGATTCGTGCTCTTTATGTTCCTGGTGAGCCATCAGAGCTCTCCTGGCTTGCTGGGCTCTTAGAGGCGCAGCAATGCTCCTGTTTGGGCTTTACAGATGAACAATCACAGGACTTATTTCCTTATTGCACACCAGGCAGTAAAGAGAGAAGGATCCTATTCTGTAGTTCTACCAAGGCAGTATTTTCAGGGGAGGTGTGTTTGGTGTTTCGTTGCCTGCTTTCAGCTCGGTCCATAAGGAGACCAGCAATTGCTGTGTCGTGACTGGAGAGCGTAGCAGCACAGCAGAGCCCAAGACCTCGCACGGGAGCGTGGGAATGATGGATCTCTGTCCCTGGGGAGGTTTGTGACAGGCAGTGGGAAGTGCAGTCTTCCAGTTGTTTGCAAGAGGAGGAAAACATCTAGGTCTCCTCGTCCAGGCTCCTTCCTCACTGTACAAGATTGTTGCCCTCGTGTGGTGTGCAATACAGCATGACGGCCGTTGTCCCAGGAGCAAGTGTTCCCTGTCACTGCAATGAAACTAAGAGGAAATAAATAACCCGAAGCAACCACCCTGCCCTGCTGCCACATGCACCCTTTGAGGCTTTTTGTGCATGCACACACCCTCCTAACCAGTCATTTGGGCTCATGCATTGGCCAGTCCTTGTCTTCTGTGTGCAATATTTGTCATTAAATAGGAGCTGTAAGTGGCCTGTGGTGGAGCGAACTGTATTATTAACGTGGGCGGACTTTGAATCGGAGACAGCCTCAGGAGGGGATGCTGTAATTCTAGGCTTTCCTCTTACACCACATCCCTAGGTCATTGTTTTCTCACTGGTGCCGGAAAGATAAATGTGCACAAATGCCTTGCATCAGCAGTGCTGTCAGACTCATCCCTGTGCAATGCTGACTTGTGCTGTGGGGATGGGAAGGCATGAAGATAAGTGGTTGGATTAAAAGAAACTATAAAAATTCCTGTAACTTGACATAGGGAGGACTGTCCTGTAATTAGTAGAATCATAGAATGCCACAGGTAAGGAATGAAAAATAAGATCTTATTCTTGGCTGGTGATAGTCGCACTCTGTCCTGTAATTCCTGGCTGCCTCTTTCTCCCCTAACCCTAAAAGCCAGTTCTGGTGTTCAGGGGTGACTTAGTGAGTATCTGGTCAGATGAAACTACTGATGGTCAGATGCCACCCGAAGTAAGTTGTATTTACAGACAAACCTGACCGCAAGCCGGATCTCCCCCTCCCCACTAGCTTGCTGAACGCTGTCCCTGGCTGTCAGCTGGGACACAGCCCCAGTACGGGATGGCATGCGTTTCCTATAGGTATAGGTATGTGCATTTACCCCCTTGTACTTACAGATCGTTATTTCATGTGATCTGTAATGGCTGGGCCCCCAGCCCCATGCTGCTGCAAAAGCACCCTCTGAATCAAGTCTTGTACAATAATCTTCTGCCAGCAACGCTTGGAGGAGCTGAATCATGTGTGGTGGGGAAACACAGCTTCTGCCTCTCAGCCTGGCTGGAGATAGGCTCCCTGTCTGGGTGGATGAGTGGTTGGGGTGGGGGGGAACCCTTCTTTTCCCCAAGGGAAAGGATGGCTGCTTGAGTTTAAACACTGGGCACAGCTCAAACTGGAGCAAGCAGCACTTGTCCAGTAAAGATGAGCTTCGATTTCTTGTTGGTATCATCCAGCAACAGTGTAGAGTAGGCTGAAGTGCTGCACATTAAAAGTAGTTGAAGGTCCTCAGAGTAAAGAAAGTGTCCTGGGTCTGCCTTTTCCCCACCGTCCCCTTCCTTTCCCTTCCCAGAGGGGAGCAGTAGGAGAGTTCCGCAGCTCCCCCGGGCCTGGCCTGAGCCACGGGAACCCTGCGGAGGAGGCACCTCAGTACCCGTGTGCTGTACTTGGGCATTCGTTCTTCCCACCTCGACCCTCTGGTCAGCAGCACTGTCCTGGGGAAGTGCTTTGGAAAGCAGCTGAGAAAATAAATTTAGATGGGTAAATTAGAATTTTAAGCAGACAGCACAGCATCGTCTCTGTGGCTTCCACCTGGGGATATGCTCAAGCAGGCGTCTGCGCCATTGCTGACCCCTGAACCGCGCATGACACGGTAGGGAACAGGCCCGTTGGCCTAAATGATGCTTATAATTTTATTTTTCTTTTCTCCCTGAGCAGTGTTGGAGTGTATTGCAAGCAGTGCGTTGCCCACAGGCCTGGGATTGAGGAGAGCTGTTAAGAGGTTTTTCCTGAGTGCAAGAAACTGCTGTGGGGCGAGCAGGGAGGACGTAAGGGGAAAAGAGCAAAGGCGGGCTGGAGGGAGTCTGACTTGCAGCGGCAGAGTGAGATATGGCCTGGTGCTAATCTGGTAAATTGTTTAAATGATATATTAGCAGTTCTGATGAAGACAGTGTCTGGAAGGATTAGCATCATTGTCTTTTCAGCCCTGGGATACTGGTGTGAATCCAGTTTTGTCATTTTGATGAGAAAACCACAGTAACAGATGATGTCAGTGATACTACAGTTAGCAGGGAAGGCGTGCGGATGTCCTACGAGCGCATGTTGCTTTTCTGACTCACCAGTTAAGATACAGACCTGTTAAATGTTCCTGGCTTCAGTTTGTTCTGAAGGTCAAGCCCAAGACTGTCTCTTGAGGCTACTGGAGATCTTTTGTTGAGGAAAGGCCGGGTCAGGAAGATGGTCTTTAGTCAAAAGCATGAAAAGGGTATCGGAGCTGAGGCAGAGAACTTCAGTCTGGAGCTGAACTCCCCAGGAGATCAGAGGCATGTGGCTCTGAGGCTGCTTGAATCCTGCTGGAGAGGGTGGACCACCATGAGCTTATTTAAAGTTAATTGTTTTTATCTGAAGCGGAGAAACTTGGAATGTTGGTCAAAATACCCTCCAAAACAAAAAATCCTATATTGCTCTGTCGATATTATTTCAGGTTTTTTGAGCTTCAAGAAAGAACTATTATTAACTGCTTTTTGTTTGGTTGTGGGTTTGTGGTTTGGTGTGGGGTTGTTTGTTTGTTTTGTGTTGGGTCCCTGTCCCCCCAACAAACTATAACTAAAACAAATAATGCTTCACATTTGGTAAAATCCCATTCTCTTCAACGTGAATAATCTGTGATAGTTTTGTTAAGGTAACTGTTAAAGGTTTCCCAGAAAAGCTTAGGGAATTTTGTTCATTTTTGACTGAAACTTGTCAGCTATAAAAGCCGTGACGTGTCTGAACTGGCAGGGCGTAGCTGAGCTGCTGGCAGCCTTGTTAGCTCTGTGCTGTCTCGTGCTTTAGCAGAGGGACGGGTCACCCTGTCCAGTTTGTCTTTGCTTAACTCGGACGCTTGGCACGCTGAAGGTGTGGTTGTGCCTCTGATTGATGTGCGGGGCTGAGACATGCGGGCAAGATTTCCATAGAGAAACTTGTGACTTAAGCTGAGAAGTTCATGGGATGGAAGTTCTCTGGTCTCTAGCGTGATGACAGCAGTCGTGTTAGTGCAGGAGGAGCCACCCATGCTCGGACTGTGGAGCATGGAATCAAACTGGGCATGGGCAGAAGGGATGGCTGGGGGCTACCGTGAGTTACGCTGCGCAATTGCTGACCTCCCTGGCTTTCTCCAGCTGCCTTTTATCCTCCTTCCAAGGTGATACCTCTGATTTATTGAAGGGTCTGATAGAAACAAACGCTTCTGTTTTGATGAGGCTGTTTCATGCGCTGATATGACCTGCCAGCTGGCTTTGTCCAAAATGCATTATTTATTTTAGCCGCATTAGCAGATTATCAGGGCTGAATAAATCTGCATGTCTGAGTTGGATGAATTTTCTAGGCTCTCCATCCATAAGAGTTTCTGTGTGCCTGCCAGAAGATGGGCAGCTCAACAAGAGGGACGAGCGCTGGCATGGGAGTGTGACAGCTCGCTACTGGCTTCTGGCCGTGCTGCCAGCCCTGGCGGGATGGGGGGAGGCAGATGTGTCTGTTCTGGCTTGGGGGAAAAGATAATGCTGTATGGCAAGGGTGTATTTTATAGAAAAGATGGCACAAAAATTAATGCTTGAAAGAGGAAAAAAAAATACATTGCTTTGGAAGCAGAGAATCACGTTGCCGTTTGGGGGAGCGTTAGACCTGATCTGCGCTTCGCATCCTCACTGATGTATGGCTTTTGGGTAGGAACGTGACCTGCTCTCTTACTGCCTGGATCTGGTGTTGGCATAATTAGATAATGTGTGTATTAAGTCAATAGGGCTAGTTATTTTCTCTCCTGTTTGAAAACAGCGTTATCAAAATAAACAGTATCTATGGGGATGTGAGTGAGCGGTCCTATTGTTGGTGTGGACAGAGGAGTGTGGCCTTCTAGTAGATGCCCCAGAATAGCATGGTAGGAGTCATGCTGATGAGGGAGCTCATCGGGTTTTTAAGGTGTTTACATGAGGCTCTGTGGGGTTGGGATCACATGGCTTGGTGAAGGAAAAGTGGCTCAATATCTGTAACTAAAACTCAATAAAAATAAAATTGAGGGAGCTTACCACCAATGGTAAGTGCCCATAAATGACATTAAGATGAATTACACCTATATTGAGTTCAACTTGCAGCTAAAGAAATGTGTTAGAATGATATTAAATCATTGCATTAATATTAAGAAGCTAAATCTGTATAAACTCAAATAAGTCAGAAAGGGGACTGCCATTTGACTGTGAGTGATAGGTAAAGAATTTTACTGCAGCTGTTCAAATCTGTAACTTGCCAGGTACCTGATACTGAAATTGAATCATCTTTTTACTCCTGGATGCGGAGTAGGACTAGAAACCTTTCTCCTGATACTTTTCCTGCTGGCAAATATTTTCCTCCTTCCGATAGCAGAGAGAATAACATCCACAAAGGCTTTTCCGTAAGCAGCACTCTGAATCCCTAGTGAGGGAGCTTACAGAAGACTAACTCAAGCTGCACGCTACAGCGCAGCCTCCCGGGGCTTGAGGTAGGACCTGGACTTCAGAGCTGTTTTCTCCAGTCTGTTCAGGTGGTTATTTTCAGGCTGAGAAAACTTTCTCGTTTGTATAAGCAATTTTCAAAACTTTTTAGGGATTCAGAATTGGTAAATCTGTAACATCCCTAACCAGGAATAGACAAAACAGGGGATTTCTGCGTTTGACTGTTGCTATTTTCTGTAGGAGAACATTGCTCTGTTGATACCCATTTATGTAAAATTTAGTAATAAGGCAATTAATAACCACCTGTCATTCAAGATAAAGCTGCAAATTTAATTTTAAACTTATTTTTTAAGCTTTCTTCCTTGAACCTAGGCTTTAGCCGAAATAGACTAAAAAAGGTTTAAATCATATGCTGATTTACTTGAAGTGCAAAGCTTTAGAAGAACCCTCCTACTTTTCCATCTGTCTTTTCTCAGCACAAGTATCTTGGCAAACCTATAGGAGCTTCCAGTGCAAAGGCAGAGGCAGCCGGTGCCCAGTGAAACGTGCTGTCATAGCAGTGATCGAAACACAGCGTCATTCATTCCTGACTTAGGCTCTCCTAGAGCCTACTCAGCACGTTGAAAGCTTTAAGTGTACATACGGGAGCAAAAGGTGTGATTTATTCTTATTTCTCCATGGAGGGGAAAAAAATCCATGCTAGCAGAAGCCTGGCAGTGGGATGAGGCCCTTTCCCATGCAGCACGCAAGCACCGTGAATCAATGTAGAATGTGTAGATAGTGGAGATTTCTTATGTAGAAGACCTCTCTATTTTGAGAGGTTTGCTGGGAGGGCCGTTGGCTACGCCCTCGCAAACCCTGCGTGGGGACAAGCTGAGGGCGATGAGTGCCTTCGTGGGTCAGCTTGTCCCTTTGATGTCCTGTCCCAATATTGCTCAGAACTACTGGCCGAAAGAGCACAGAACTGAAAGTCCATTAGTGCAGATCTTTGTTCTTGACAGAAGGTGGGTGTAAGCTGTGCTTGGAGGGCTTAAACTCCTTCATGGCCTCACAAGTAACTTTGTGCAATTAGTTGACACCTTAAAATAAGTTTTCTCTGTATTTGTCTCGACATCTTCCAGGCAGGCAGGTCCAAAAGTTGGAGTTGTCAACTTGCTTGTAGTTATGTAAGAGACGTCTTTAGTGCTAGGAGAGCTTGATACAAAAACTCTCCATTCTGGTTCCATTAGATCTGAAACAAAATACCGCTTATGTCTTTCCCCCCTCACTCCATAACTGTCCCAGCGTTAGTCCTCTTGTAGCAGTGCCAGTGCTGCTGTCTCTAACCCTCGGCATCTTATCTCCAACAGGTTGGTGGGACAAAGACAGGAGTTGTGCGCTACGTGGGAGAGACGGATTTTGCCAAAGGAGAGTGGTGTGGTGTGGAGCTGGATGAACCCCTGGGGAAGAACGACGGGGCGGTTGCCGGTACAAGGTACTGTGTGCTCTCAAACCCAGCCCAGGGCGCGTGGGGCCCTACGCACCTCCGAGGGGGGCTGGGGCCAAACGCTGTTTGGACCTGGGAGGAAGAGTTAGGGTTGTGTTTGGTTGGACATTGTGGGTTGGGAGGAAGAGTCCAGTTTTAAGCTTTGGGATATCTTTGCAGGGAGATCAATAGAAACCTTATCACTGGAGCATTTTAAAGCAGATAAGGTCTGTAAAGAAGTAACTGGAGTGGCTTCAGGAAATGGGAGCAGGGAGAGAAAACTTCGTTTTTGCTAGAAATTGATTCTGTGTATTAGCTCTGCTTTCTACCACATGTTCCCTTCATAAACTTTCTTCTTGCGGTATATCTATAATTCACCCTATCAGAACTATAGAAGATCAAGATTTGACTCTTTTTGCTCAGCTTAATGTTGTTTGTTCTGTTCTTTCTGGGGACAAATTTCCAGAGATCTGAAAGAACAATTGGTGGTCGTTGTCTATCCTTGTAGTAATTCTGTAGTGACAGCTATCTGTTGATTTATCCTACCATCTCTGACTCTGTAGGCATCTCCACTATTTTCTTTTCAAAAAAATCCCATGTTAGTATCTGTAAGACTTGGCAGGGACATCTTGCAGGCTTTCTGGGAAGCTGTTTCTGTTCACATGGAAGTTAGATAAGGGAATGACCCCCAGCCTCAGATCTTGAGCTTGGGGACGTTCAAATCTGAGTTATACAGCGGCACTTTGACCCTGCTTCAATTATAGGTGGAACCGATTCCTTGTCCTTCAGAAGTTCCTTTAGTGGGAAATAGGGTTGATTTCTTGGAGCAGCTTAAGGGAGTCTTGCATTAGAGGTGAGATTTAGCTTTGAAACTAAGGAGCTGAGAGTTCCTCCCTTGTTGGATATCTCAGGTTCTATAATAAAGTTTTCTCGTGTTGGGTCAGCCTTGTTTTGTCCCGCAGCCATGTGTTTTATTTTAAATAAGAGAAACGCTGCCTTGTTCGATGTCACGACAAGAAAGCAGTAAGCGGTTGGCAGGAGATGGCTGAGTTCCAGCCTATTCTCAAAAGAAAAGAACCTGGGTGGTAGAGAGTAAGTCATGGAGTGAATCCAACTCCCCACTTTCTTTATCATACACTAAAATAATATTTCAGTTTAATCTTCAGGGTGTTCAGAAGTGATTTATTCTCTCTGCGTGTGGAAGGCAGATGTGAGTGTAAGGGTGCCCTCTCTGCCTCTCGTCCTCACACCTCTGTTGCTGTGTTTTGAAAATCCAATTGGAAGTCGCCTTTCTTCTGAAGCTGCTACACCTTGGCTGAGGTTTCTATGGTGTGTACCCTGTCTGCAAGGCTTCTCTTTTGTTTCACGCTTTATCAGGAGCGGGAAGAATTGAGCTCCACAGCAGGGATTAGGAGTACATTAAGAGGCTTTGTTTAAACGGGAGACTGAGGGAAGTCTGTAAGGCATCCCTGCCCCTTGCATCCAACGTCTCGAGCAATAATGGATACTAGGCAATACGGCAGTGGTACGTCTGGATTGTCCCTCTGAAGGGCTCCCTGCCCACCAAGGATCTGGCTGCAGGTTTCAGTATTGTCCCTGTTCGTCCATTGACCCTTCATCCAACCTTCTGATTTTCTTACAGCACGTGCCCATTTCAACAGCAGGGTTTTGGAGGCAAACCGACTCCCTTGGTGCATGCAGGCACCCCTCAAAGTCTTACCCGTGTGTGCTGTGGCCACGCGGGATTTCTGATACTGTCCTGAGCTTGTCCTGCCAGAATCACTCTGGGCAGGGACCAGCCAGGGCTTTGGAGCCTCTGCTTCGGTGGTGGTTGCCATCCAGTGAGCATCCTTGACCTGGCTGCCCGAGACCAGTGCTTGCTGCCGCAGTAGCAGTCTGAATCAGGTCCAAAGAGCCAACTGGAGAGAGGGGAGGCTGCTGGAAGTCAGAGAGAAAACGATGCAATGAGCAATAACGGGACTCTGTCACCATCTTTCTGCCCTGGGTTCTCCCTGGGAACTCCCGTGGGTTTTCCCGCTGAGTCGGTGGTGAATCGGCTGAGGTTTGAGGAGGGTGGCTGCGAGTCTCCTGCAGGTTTGGGAAGGGCTTCCAGGGCTGGGCGGGATGGAGGGACGGGGTTTCCCAAGCAGCTTGTGGCTCTCTGGCGAGGCTGCCTGCAGGCTGTGGTTCTGTAGCAGTGCCCAGGAGGAGGAGGAGGAGGATTTCCCTGTGGCGAGTCCCTCCCCGTGCATCAGATGGGTGCTGCTGTGGCACGGCGGGGCTCGCTGCATCAGTGTTCCTGTCTGCGCAGGAGACTGGAGAGGTGCTGGTGCGGGTTTTTGATTTCTTATCCATAAGGTCAGGCAAGTTCCACTTACTCATCTCTTGCACATCCCTCTTTACTTGTTTAACTATTCTTCCTTCTCTGTCTCTGCTCCTATGGGACTCTTTGCCCACTAAACCGCTTGTGTGTTTGCTTTCGCACAGTCTGAAACACGTCAGCCTCAGACCTTGGACACTGAAGATTTTTTAATCTATTTCAAAATTTCCTGTGCTGTTTCCCACCTGCAGTTTGCATTACCATTGTAACACCACTTTCCTTCCCTCTTTCTTTTCTGTAATGTGAGTACAGAGCTCCTTAGCACTCAGTGAGAGCAGCTCTTGGTTTTCAAGCAGATTTTTTTTTTTTTTTTCCTGCCAAGTGTTCTGGACCCAATTCCTGCTTCTGAACTATAAAAGTTAATTGCAACTGCTTCCAGGCTGGACTAAAAGAAAATGAGCAGACGTAGAGTGACGCAAGTTTGGACTTGCTAAGAGCTGTCAGGTGCTTTTGAGGGACTTAGCCTTTGGCATTGTTGTACAGCCACAAGTGCCGGTCTGTGCTTAGACCCGTGGAAGGGGCTGTGCCATGCTGTTCGTCTGCCTGCGCCTACTTCAGTTTGCGAATACGATGCTGAGCAGGGCTTTGGCTGATTTTCTTCCTTGGGGTCCCTGTTCTGCAGCGAGGCCAGCCTGTGGTATGGCAGATTTCTCAAACCCAAGGACCCACTGTGTTGGAAGCAAGTAGAGGGGGCTAAGTGATTTTGGGTGTAGAGGGCTGTTTGGTTTTTTGTTTGTTTGTTTTTTTAAGATTGTTTTAGAAAAAATCAGGCTTGAGCAGGTGTTTGAAAATGTATCACTTTCTCATCTGGCTGGAGATCAGGCTGTTCTCTGGCCTCCCAAGCACACAGGGGTCTGCCTGTGACACAGCCCTGTGGCTGACAGCACTTAAAGGGAATTGGGGAAGCAGCTGCTCACATCTGGAGAGAGAGAGAGGACTGTGCTAGCAAAGCTGGATTTGTGTCATTTATTCATTAGGATCTGTGTTTTATGTTAACACAGGACAGACTATTATATTTTATTCTAACCTTGCTACAAAGCCTTTGAGAACGTACTCTTAATAGAGGCAGCTTTCTGTGTTGACTGCTCCCTTGAAACAAGGGGATGCGGCACCTGGAGATGTTTTTACTCGCTGCGGTGGCCCTGGCCAGCAACAGATAAACCCTGGCTTGAGCCCATTGGCCCAAGCTCTGAAGGGGTTTCCAAGGTTTGACACTGTGGGGTTTGGCTCATTTGTATTCTGAAAGAGGGATCCAGAGAGATGTAATCATCGGGCTCACTGCGGTTGTGGAAAAGAACTTGTGCCGTAATTGTCTGATCCTCCCTCTTCCGTGCTTGCTTCTTGCTAAGTTTGTTTGCAGGGGAACGAGTTTCTCTTTCTCTGCCACCCAAAGGAGATGGCACACACTGGAGTTTGCTGTAATGGCACTTTTAGCTTTAAGTTAAGAGCTGCCATTTTCCCCTTCACACAGAGCTGTGTGATTCAGATCCCTCTATTCGACGCGCTTTGCTACGTGACTTTCTTGCAAAGCGGGGCAGAGAACACACGCAGGCCTTGGGAAGGTTGGCTCGTAGCAGTAAGGCAGGAGTGCCTGTGCTCTCACTGCGTTTACGTACTGGGATCTTTGTGCTGTCCAGGCTACCAGATGGGTCTTTCCTGCCATCTCATCGAAGCCCGCAGCAGCTAGTGCGTAGCCATTACCTTGAGTTTCCCTGCTTAAGCACCATCAATGAAAACATGGCAGATTTCCTGCCACTCAGAGCAGTAGCAAGGAGAATAATCCAGCTGCTTGCTCACAGAAAACTGTCACGGCAAAGCACCGAGAGATGAGCTGAGGGCCAGGGCTGTGTATTGCTTCGCAGTGCCATTCTGCGAGGCTTGGCGGGGGGGATGGATGCTCTGCCACTTCTGATTTGGGGCATCTCCTGTATTACAGGTATTTTCAGTGCCCTCCCAAGTTTGGCCTCTTTGCTCCCATCCACAAGGTGATCCGGATCGGGTTCCCATCAACCAGCCCTGCCAAGGCAAAGAAGAGCAAACGAATGGCCATGGGAGTGTCTGCCTTAACCCACAGCCCCAGCAGCTCCTCCATTAGCTCCGTCAGCTCGGTGGCATCGTCTGTTGGGGGCAGGCCCAGCCGCAGCGGGCTGGTAAGTGGCTTTTTGCAGAGACTCCGCAGCCTCGATCCGCTTCTGCGACCCAGCTCCACAAAGTGGGAGGGTTGGGGTTTTGTTTCAGCTCCTTTACCATCAATGAGAGGAGGGGAGTGGAGCATGGGATACTGGTACCCACCTTACAAGCAGGACTCCCGCCACGGATATGAGAGGCCTAACAGATGCTGAGCAATTGTGGCCATTAAAGAGCACCCGAAGTGCTATTTGCAATGGGATGAATCTTGGCTCCACTGTCGAGCAGGTTTTGTACAGGATCCCTGCGAAAAAAGCCCTTGCTTCTCGTCCCTCGCGGTTGTGTGGCAGCGTGCTGCTGTGTTCCACAGCTGTGCGGAAGCTCCCGCAACGACTGCGTTTTACTGGGGAGGGGTGCCGCTCTCCTGGATCCCATGCCTTGTGCTTTGGCAGGTGTTCAAGGAGGCGGACACCAGAGCAGGCAGCGATATTATTAAAAACTCAAACTCTGCCGTAGTGTGTGCTGCATAGCACCCGCAGTCGTCTTGGCTGGGGACGAGGGCGCAGTATCCATTACTGGGAGCGGATCCAACTACCTCATACCAGTCTCCAGTTGAGATCAGTCCTCCCAGCTGAGCTCACCGTTTCGGACTGCACTGGTGCAGATCGTCAATAAAATCTGTTTAAGAAGGCAGACGATACAATACATGGTAATCTTCCCTGACCAGTTCCCACCCCACGCCCAGTCTTTCGGGACATGGTCCTTTCATTGCAGTGTAGCAGAGCTGCTGAGCTTGTAAGCAGTGTCCCGGTGTTCTGCAGACCTGTTAACCCACCTGAGGGTCCAGAGCTGGAACTGCAGCTCTGTACAGCCTTATAAATGGTCAGTAGGTGAGCTGCATTCTGGATTTAACAGGAGACTTCACGCTGTTCTAGACAGGGAAGGACATAGCTTGACCCCTGTCTCTTTTTAACCCTTTTCCAGCTGACAGAAACCTCTTCTCGTTATGCCCGAAAAATCTCTGGGACCACAGCTCTCCAGGAGGCACTGAAGGAGAAGCAGCAGCACATCGAGCAGCTACTGGCAGAGCGTGACCTGGAGCGGGCTGAGGTTGCCAAAGCCACCAGCCACATCTGTGAGGTGGAGAAAGAGATTGCCATCATGAAGGCCCAACACGAGCAGGTAGGAGGTGACATGGCTTTATCCGCTAGCGTACAAATTCTGGCATTCTCTGAAAGCTTCAGATCATGATTATGTTACCTCGGTATAGCTTCCTGATGTGAAACCTGGGCTCTGAATTTCTGCCTTTCATGTGGAGACAGCTTCCTGCATGGTGGGCTAAGCTGAGGCTCTTTCTCCACTCCTGCCAGTGGAACACAAGCTCTCTCAGCCCCAAGCCAGGAGCAGAAAAAGGGCTGTGCCAGAAAAAGGACAGTAGATAGTTTGTGTCTGGTGGATCAATGCATTTGAATGCTGAAATGCAAGTGGAGGGCAAACTTGTTCCCCACAGCCACCCGATCTGGCCTTGACTGTGACTGCATTGCAGTGGTTTGTTGATGCTATCGGACACCGCTGAGAACATCAGCTCAGTTCGTATGTCACTGCTTTCCTGCCAGAGAGGATGTTTTTATCACACTAATAAAGTCAAGAGATCTGTAAGGCAAATAGACTGATCATATTAGTGTGGTGGTTTTTTTTTTTTTTAACAAGCATTTGTACAAATGGTATTTTATGCACTTTAATGCTTACAGAGAGGAGTTGTGTTTATGCTATTTGTCAGTATGTGGCTCTTCAATGACCGCTGTTGCCCTAAATTCCTTGCTTGTGTGTATAAACCCGTCAGCTACTAAGGAGCAGGGATGGTACTGTGTATCTCTGCGTGGTGGCCACACCTGCCAGAAATGCAGGAGGACTTGGCAAATCAGCTGCAAGCTGACATCTTCCTGTGTAAAGTGTTTTCCAGTAATTACCAGTAAGAAATGAATTAACGTAAATCTGAACCAACTTCTTGCTTCATGACCAGGATTGAATTGCATCTGGTAACCTCAGAGCAGATTTTCAAAGCTGTTCAGGCTTTAAGTGCTTAACTCTTAATCAGAGCTGCGTTCTCCAAAGGGTTCAAGTCAGAGAGGCACTGAAGCATGGATCAAATTCACAGCTGCTGGAGATTGAGGGATTTTTTTCTTTTTGATACCTACATACTGGGCTTTTTGGAAAATCTGCCTTCTCTTACCATAGCATCCTCTGAAACAGATCATCAAAACCTCCTGTTTCCTTGTGCTGATCCTTTTTTTAAACAACTCTATACTTCAAACATTGTTAACCTTTGTGGCTTTGGGTCTTTTTTTTTTTTTTTTTTTCTTTTGCTGCAGTATGTCACGGAGGCAGAAGGAAACCTCCAGCGAGCACGAGCCCTGGTAGATGGGATGCAGAAGGAGAAGATTGAACTGTTGAATCAATTGGAAGAGGAGAAGAGGTAAAGGAGGAGTGGGTGGGTGCGGGAGAGGTGAAGTTGTGGGGGAGATGAGGCTTTTACCCGAGAACATAATTCATTTGATCTAAGGAGAAGAGAGTATCTGGCAAAGTCATTTGGATGTCTTCCAGTATTTCAGATATGTTGTGTTCCCCCATCCTGGAGCTGCCGTCTGCCTGCATGTAGGGAAGGGGTGTGCTCCTTCAGGTAGCGGGAAGTTGAGAGCAGTTTTGCTGCAGTTGTACATCGGACGTGACTCTTGTCTAGGGTTGAGGATCCAGTACAGTGACTGTCCCCATTAGCTGACAAACTGCTAATCACAACTGAACAGTGAAGCATTTCCAATTAGTCTTGTATGTTCCTGTGTCTTATGGCTCTTAAAGGAGACTCGCTGCTGTGTCATTCGGTGAGGTTGAGTGATTTCTGTGACGTGAGCAGTCTCACGTTTTTTGAATGCGCTCGGCTGAACCTGCCCCCTCGTTGCAATGCAAACGAAAGGCAGAAGACAAGCAGCCAGCTGGGACAGCTCGTACCTGGGGTAGGGGCAGCTCTGTTCTGATGTCAAAAGGAGTTTCATGATCATCCCACTTTCCTGACAAATGCATGTAGCACTGAAGGAAAAAAGACACTTTCAGCTACCATTCCTGATTAGAACTCTATGTGCTGGCACTCCTGTGATGGCCCTGATAAATAC
Organism: Podiceps cristatus; assembly: GCA_000699545.1. Taxonomy (NCBI): domain Eukaryota; kingdom Metazoa; phylum Chordata; class Aves; order Podicipediformes; family Podicipedidae; genus Podiceps; species Podiceps cristatus. The sequence continues at coordinate 20,248 of KL260157.1, forward strand.
TTGACAGGCTGCTTGCGGGTCCAGGGGTGTTGGACCACGGTGCGTGTTGTGCCGATGGTATGATGGTGGGCAGTTGATCTGTCGCTGCCAGTAGAAGGCCAAAAATATTCTTGGTCCTCTCTGGGCAGTGAAGTTATTGAGGGCTTCCAGCCATCTACCCCGGTGTTTGTTTCCCGACACAAAGCCGGGAGAATCAGCGCTAGCCTGAAGGAATGAAGGGCTCCAGTAATATCAGTAACTCTGGGATTTGATGCCCAGACCAAACTCAGCTGTGTCACTGTGTGGAACGGAATTACTCAGTAAAGGTGGGATTAACTCGTGGCAAGGGTGTGGACAGTGACAAAGCCCTGCCTTCAGAGGTTTCAGGGTTTGCTAAAGACCATTTCTTTCCCCTTTATTTGTGATGTGAGGACCTTAAGGACATTCCTTCTGAGAAAGGGAAGTCAGAAGCACAGCCTTACTGTAGTGTGATTCATCATCTCCCCACATCCCAGAGGCCCCATCCATGTATATATGATGATGCATACATTTCCTCTCTGGGTAAGAGTGAAGATGTGCTTGTCGTTCTTGGAGTCCCATTGGTCTCTCTCTATATAATGTAACTCTTCATTGGGAATAGAAAGACATTTCTATGTATTAAGTAACTGAAAACGGTGCTGATTTCAACTGAACGATGCCCCTCCTGAGGACAAATTGTTCTTTTGTGCACAAGTCTCCCCATTCTCCTGGGAGGCAGCTCACTTTCCCAGCTCCAGGAGGCCCTTTAACCCAAGACAGCTGAGTTCTCTCCTAAATATCAACAGATGCCTCCTCTAATTAGAGGAGGTTTAGACTAGGAAGCTTGTTTATGAAGTTAGATATGTACACTCATAGCTATTTTTATCTGTAACAAAATGAGAGTCCTTACATCTGGCTACCAATGCAACATCCTCATTATTGCCTTTTTTTAAATCAGTAAAGAGAACAAAGACGACTGAGTTTAGCAGGAGATTGAATTATTTTTTTAATCATTATTGGATTTTCTCCTTAGGCTTTGCAAAAGAGGCCTAGGCATCTCTGCGTCTGTGCATGTGATTATCTGCGTTTATGCGTGACTGGCCTATACAACCTCTGGTGAAGGCTTTCCTGCTGGGTAGCTCACCATTTCCACATTGCAGAAACACCAAGTATTGCCCACCCTCTGCCAAGAAGGCAGAGGCTCTGATTCCCTTGGAATATTTTGTGTGGACCCTGTGCATTTGGCACAGGAATTGCCCAGTGCTTGGCTGCAGGATAACAGGGTCTAAGAAAACCAGTGAAACCTGGTAGTGGCTTTCGTGTTTTCAAGACCCCAGTGTTGGTGAACAGCAGCTGTGCTGGCTGAGAGGCCGTGCAGTGGAAACGGCATGTCTGTGCGCGTGTACCTTGCACAAAGGCGAATGTTTGCTATGCAGAAGGCTTGCTTGTTAACTTGCTTAACTCGCTTATTAAGCTCCACGTGCCTTGGCGTTTAGCTTCTGCTGAGCTGTGTACGAAGTTTGCCTGCATCAGTCTCCTCTCGGACTTTGGTTGTGCAGGGGAGGCCCATGTGCAGTGGCTGCTTAGAAATGGGATGCTGAGCTGGGTGTTACTGATTGTTCTTTGTGTCTTTTCCCCTCCCCAGGAAAGTGGAGGACTTGCAGTTCCGCGTGGAGGAAGAATCCATTACAAAGGGGGATCTGGAGGTAATTCCTAGCACCCTCACTAAAATATGGGATCAAAACCTGAAATTGCATGTGGGGCCTCACTTGAGTGACTTCTGCCACTTCTTGCTCAACTCTAAACAATGCGTTATCTTTATTGATGGCTTTGGACCTGCTACAAACACCGTGGTATAAGCTGTGAAGATTGTTCTTTGGTACGTTGCCCAGTGACTAATGCTAGGAGCTGCCTAGAATTAATCGCATGCAGCCAGCCAGGCTTTAAATGTCGACAGGAGTTGCCAAGCCATGTTAAAATCTCTATCTGAATGCATTTTAACATATGTTTTTCCACTGTAGAAATGATTTGACTGCTCAGTCACTGTCCCTGCAGTGTCCCGTTCTTGGCAGCTAAAGGGAACACACAATCTCCCAGTCAGATGCTGTCCTGTTCCGGCCGAAATGCCATGTATCGTTCGACCTGCAGTGTCCTTGTGCGGAGTCATCTGCCCACGAGCGTGGGGTTTGACACTAGGATACCCTTTCCTTTGGAAGGGCTGGTGCTCAGAGCTGTGCAATTGCAGTGAATATTGTGCAAACTGGAAGTGATGTTGGGAGCTTGGCCTTGAGTGGGAGGCTTTTCGGGGGGGGGGAAGGAAAAAAAGATATTTCTGTGAGAGCAAGGCTCTGCTCTGTGCATGTAAATCAAGGGACCTTCCCTTGTCTTTAGCTGAAGTGCTAGATTAGTAACAGTCGGGAATGTCAGAGGGCCTGCTCCTGTGCTTCACTGTTGATCATCTCAATAAAAGCCCAGGAAAATGGGAAAACGAGGCAATGGAGTATGTTGCTATGGCTTTGACCCTCTTGGCATAAACTTCCCCTCTTTATCTAGAAGCTGAAGCAGTGTGGTGTGTTTGGCAGGGTCCTGAGCTTAGATGCTAGGTTTCCCCCAGTGCTTTAGAGAAGGATGATTAATCCATCGCTCCCTTTGAGAGCAGGGAATTGTCCCAGTGTAAGCTTTAAGTGTTTAAGCCAGGCTGCAGAATAATGACAACGGGACCAGGGTTAGCTAGCAGGTATATTAAACAAACAAACAAAAAAAAAAAACAAACAAAAAACCCCCAAACCAACCAAACAAAACCCAACAACCCCCCCCCCCCCCAAAAAAAAAACCACACCCCAACCCCCAAAAAAAAAACCACACCCCAAAACAAAACACACAAAAAACCAGAGGCCAAACCCCACATGTTTTAGCAAGATGGTAAGCTGCTGTGACATAAATGCTCCTGTGACCACAGGTCCCAAACTGAGGATAGATCTGATTTTCATTTGAGCTGGAACCGAGTTGCTTTGCAATGGGGATGGGGCCAAGCTCCTTGCAGGCTGCCAGGGTTCTGTCCCCACTTCCGTCTTCATCTGTACAGAAGAATAAATAACTTCTTGGAAAAGAGTCATGGAGCAGCTTGGTGTCCTGCAATCCAGGGACCTGGGATGTTCCCCACGAGTCCAACACCAGTGATGGCACAGGTGTTGTCAGAGGGCTTTGCTGTGGTCCCGATACTCTTCATGTAAAATCACAACAAAGTCAGCCAGTGGCTGCTACCGCAGCCCTTCGCATCCTTAGCTAGAACTTAACTAACCACCCACATACCAAAAGCAAAACCCAGTGACAGTTGTCATCCCTCCCGTGGTCTGGTAGTCCCCTTACGCCAGCAGCCCTCTTCTGCGTGCTCAGATGTGATGGTAAGAAAAGATTAGCTCCTCTGTGGTCCCTGGATTGAGGGTTTCTGCTGGAGACGAGGCTAAATCCCATGGGATTTCTTAACAATAGCGTGTAGGTTTTGAACAAAGCCAGAGCTCTCGGGCGTTGAGTGTGGCGGGCAGCATCCCTAGAAGCTCTTTGACCAAAGAAATCAATGTGTCTGAAGCCTGGAGATACAGATCCCGTTTTTGGACCTTTGATAAAGAAGGAGCTACAGCTTTAGCCTTGAAATGTAGTTACGAACTCAACCTATTTCTGATCCTGGTTGGTAGTGCTGATGCTATAGTGCTTTGGAGGGTGGAAAGAAATTGCAGAAAAATAAAACCTTTTAAGAAAGGCTTTTTATGGTGGAAGACCATGGTTTATAGGAAATGCTAACCTCTTCAAGGAACTCTCTCATGCTCATCTCCTGGAATCTGCATCATGCCTTGAACACCAGTGGGAAGACAGTTTGTAATTTGTGAATAATAATTTAAGGCTAATAGCTAGAAGTAAGTCTAAAATTCAGATTTTAACTTCCTCAAAGTGCAGGAAAACTTTGGATTTGAGGCTCTAAGTCATACTGGCTAGGCAAACCAATTTGCATAAAATAAGAAATAACACAGGATTTGATGCAAATCTAAAATTTAAGGACTGTAAAACAGTTGATCTAACTTTCTTCCCTGATTATTTTTTCCCCTCATGTGTTTTTCCGGACTTGGGAAATAGCAAGATTGGTAGGTACTGAGCAAGAGTATCAAGTGGAACTGAGATAGCTTGGCTGGGACCTTGAGTGTCAACCTCGGGAGTCTTGAGAGAGTCTCTTTGGGAGATTCGGAGGTTAGTTTGTAATAGGTCACCATCGTCAGGTAGCTTATATCTGACGTGCTGCCACCAGTTACGGTAATTTCAAAAGTTTATGTTGCTGAAGTTTCACTTGGGGATTTTGAGCTACTGTAAACTGAGGAAAATTCGTTAGTATCAATGGCATAATTAGCCCTGTAAATAAAATCAAGCCTGGAGCTCCATCTTGAGATGTGAATCTTTTGAGCTTTGCAGAAAGTGGGAGAACCCGCTCCGGACATCAGTTTTTCTGTTATTTTTCTTATTAGGATCCATTTAGCCAACTTTTGCACTTCGGTGATATTATTTGGGGATTTTGATAATGTTTGGGTTCTTGAGACCACATCCTTTTTTTCCTCCTTCAGAGGTCAAATAGACCACATAAAATACGGAGCAGTCTGAATATATCTGGCAGTTGAGATATTGACCATCCATGAATACATGTGTGACGATACTTTTCAAGGCATAAGAGAAAACATGGATTTTTACAAACTTCAGTTTCCATGGTTTGTACACAACTAACCAAAACTTCCCTTATTGTAGAAAAGAGCAGAAAGTCCTTAAACTGGTTCCAATAGAAAGAGGGGGAAGCTAATAATTATATGAAAAATGAAGGGCAGGAAATGGGGGTAGAAGAAACCTGGTTCTGATCAGATTGGTTTGCTTTTTGATAGGGCCTGTTTAATTCAAAGGAAAATGTTGGGTTTGTAAGCTGAAAAATGTGAAGGCCAGAGCCTGCATGCATTTTCCCATGTCTCCTCTCCTCTTTTATTTATGGGAGATTTTACATGATATTACGGTGGTGGTTGTGGAGTCCTGAGGTTTGCCAAGTGCAACTTCTGCTTTAAAAGTGAGGGGCACTGAAGCACTGCCCTGGGTCAGTGCCCCTGGATTTGGCATGGGAAGTAAACTACTTGTGCTTCCTTTACTCATCTGTTTAAAAACCAAATCAAAACAACCCCCAGAAAGCAAAACCAAACCAAAATAGTTCTGTTGTCTTGTGTACAGGCTGTTAGAGACTTGGTGTGTAGGAAACACTTCGGAATTTATAGCAGTCCTATTCAGACCTAAAGCACTGGTTTACGTAACAGTTTGGTTTCTACATTTTTCTGATTTCAGTGCAGCGTATTTTTGGTTTTAGCAACATGCCGTGTACAGTATGACCTGCTTTTTTTTTCCACTTAGCGCAGGGTTCACGCTGTCTCCAGAGGAAAAAGAGGATGGGAATTTCCAACTCTTTTCAGTCTACCTTGTGACTCTTCTGGAGGAGAGATGTGGAGAATCATTGTGAGGTCTTTGCAGTCTCTTATGCGGTGCAAAGGTCTTGTACTGGTGGTCTGCAGCGGTGGGAGCTTTGCTTTTTAGGAAGTGTCTTCAGCATAGTCTTGATGCAGGAAAACACTGAAGCAGCTTTCTAATGCAGAGGGATGTTTTCCATCGCGGATTCCAATTCCTTGTGACTAGCCACTACGAGTACCATGTAAAATCCCATAGTGACCATTTTCTGTTTGGTTGGATTTTTCCTGCTTGTTTGGATCTTTGTTCTCCTCCTGTTGTGAACTGCCTTTCCTTGTCTTGTACACTGGATGATGTTGCAGCCTTCTCTTTCCCTCTCTCTCTCTCCCCCCCCCCCTTCCCTTTTTCCCCATCTCCACTGTTCTTTTTTCCCTATGTGTGACCAGACTCAGACGCAGTTGGAGCATGCCCGAATACGGGAGCTCGAGCAGAGCCTGCTGTTTGAGAAGGCACAGGCTGAAAAACTCCTCAGAGAATTAGAGGACACCAGGGTAACGGACCCCCACTTGCCCTGCCTGCGGAACAGCGTGCTTGCCCCCTGCGTTGATGCTCATGACGCCTTGCTTTGGGTTTCTGGGTTCTTTTTGGGTTTTGGGTTGATTGGTTTTGGTTTGAATTTAGGCTTCCCTGATTTTTTTTTGTTGTTGTTCGGTTTTTTTCTTTGCTCTCACTCCTGGAAATGGTAGTACGATATAATTTCTAGCTTTGCTTCTTGTGTGGGGTTGAGTTTGCTTCTCTGCCCCATGCCACCATTTGACACATGAGCTCTTCACAATTCATCTTTCAATTAACATGCCCAAATAATATCTGCACCCTGCACAATTCATTCTGCCTCGAGGCTCCCCCAGGCTGTAACAGAAAGTAACATTGCAATCAGCATTCCCTTTGTCCTCCCTCCAGCTGTGGGAGCTGCCATCTGAATGGAAGATACTGGTGAGTGCAGGTGGGCGAGCTCTGATCCCTGGCCGTGCCTGCAACAGGACAGGTTGCCCAGATGAGCAACGCACCCCATCCTAAAAGCAGTCGGATGTGGAAAGGGCTTTTTCGTGCTGGCGTGCTCTGGGAAGCGGCGAACTTGCCTACAGTGAGCCTGCTTCTCAGCAACGGATTCCTTAGAGCTGTGGAAAACACAAACGTGGAGTTCTCCAAAGGGGCTAAATGGTTTGAACGCCCCTGTGCCCATATAAATAAAAAATACCCAGCCTTCTGGGCTGATGGTCAGTGAGGAAAATGGCAATTGAAATGCAACAGAATTGATCGCTTGTGTTTTGGCTTGGTTTCCTTGTTTCTTCTGCCTCTTTCTTATATTTCTTCTAGTTGAATCTCCTCTTCTCCATCCATAGCTGCAGCACCCTGAACTCCCTGTGACTGGCAGGTAGTTCAGCCCTGTTAGGTTACATTCAGATCGTAAGACATTGATCCATAGCCCGTCCGCTTGATGTTAACCATGGCCAGATTTATTGTCTTGCATCCTCTAGCCTTCTGCGTTATTTTTATTTGCTAATAAACTCTTAACAAGTACTTGTGTGTAAAAATCCCTTTTCCTTTTTACACCAGGGTAAACAAATTACGATGCAGAAGAGAGGTCTGTAGGCTGAGGGTTGCTGAGCAATAAAGGAAACATGATATGCTTAATGCTGGTGTCAATGCTTGTGATATTCCTGCATGTGCAGTCACATTTCCTCTGTGCATCATCTGGCAAGATGCCTAGTCTGGAAATATAATGCCCTTTTCAGGACATTATTTTTCATAAACCACTGTTGCTCCCTAGCGAATTTCAAGGGTTGTTTCAAAGATGGGTGTTTCTCTGTGGAAAACGAGAGGTTCATATTAGAAAAAATAAGTTGCAATTGGCACAAAGACGTAACTGTTAGAGTTATCGGTGATAGCTACCCTGGTGCAAAACTGCACTCAGATTGGAGGGCGCAGGGTATTCTCTTCCTGTTTATTTGAGCTTTGACTAATGTACTTTGGATTTACTTCCACTGGAGCACACTTGCTAGAAGGGAGGCAGCGATGAGAGGTGGGGACTGACTTTGTCTTCTCTGTCGTGTTGCAGTTAACCACGGTAGCGGAGAAGTCCAGAATCCTGCAGCTGGAGGAGGAGCTGAGCCTCAGGCGCAGTGAGGTGGACGAGCTTCGGCAGTGCCTCAGGAGCTCTCACCAAGCAGAGACCCCTGAGCACAACCTTGGCTTGCAGTCGGAGGCTCTTCGTTTGCGAGATCAACTGCTGTCTGCCAACAAGGAGCATCAGAAAGAGAGCAGCCAGCTAAAGGAGAAGTATGAGAAGACATTAAGGAAGTATCAGCAGGAGATGGAGAAGCTGAAAGCTGTTAATGAGAAATATTCACAAGAAATTGTTGACCTAAAGCATAAAGTTCAGCAAGCCACTAATGAGAACATGGGGCTCATGGACAACTGGAAGTCCAAATTGGACACGTTGGCTTCTGACCACCAGAAGTCTCTGGAGGACCTCAAAGCCACGTTGAACACAGGCCCTGACACCCAGCACAAGGAGATCGTGGAATTGAAGGCAGTGGTGGAGAGTATAAAGATGGAGCACCAGCTTGAGTTGGAGAACCTGAAAGCAAAGCATGACATTGAGACGGCTGTTCATATAAAGGAGAAAGAGAGCCTCAAACTGAAGCTGCAGGAGGCTGTGGATGAAGTGGAAAAAAGCAACAGCAACTGGAAAATGCAACTGGAAACAAAAAGCAATCAGCACCTTCTTGAGCTCCAAGATGTGAAGGACAAGTGTCGAGATGCTGAGCTGAGGGTGCATGAACTGGAGAAACTTCACAGTGAATATAAAGATCAGACACAAGCAATAGCTTTCTTGAAAGAGCAGATTTCTTTGGCTGAGAAGAAGATGTTGGACTATGAAACGTTACAGAAAACAGAAGCCCAGAGCAAACAGGAGATCCACAGATTGCAGGAAAAAGTGCTTGTCTTGGAGAACAAGCTGCAGTCCATGGAGGCCCTGCATCCTTCACAGCATGCAAATGTATGACTTCTGGGTCACCTTGCTTGTTTACCATCACTGTTAGTAACCCTTCCAAGGAGTGGCCCTCAGCTGCTGCCTTGTACAATTTTCTGAGGCTTCTATGCCTCAAAAGTATCTGGATGTTTTTACCTTCCATTGATAGGGCTTTTTCTCCACTGCATCTCCATGCTGAATGTGTCTTCCCGATCTTGAAAGGGAATACAGTGGCACAATTAGAAGAAATAAGAGTCAAGAGAAGCAAGTGGGCCACATTTGGGTTTGAAGCCACATTAGTGCTGTGGCAGCAGAATAGGGCTATCGTGGCTTGGCAGGGATGGGCTCCCACCCTGGGCAAGCAGCGTTCGTAGCTGAAAAAGCATCATTTCTGCAGTACAGCTGTTGTCCTCCAAGGAGCTGCAGCAGCCTTAGTGTATTGTCAAGCAAGGCTCTTTAGGGGCAGGCAGGGGACAAGGTGGAAGAAGAGGCATTGCCCGTGCTGAGGTAGAGCACGTAGCTCGCTCAGCACGCGGAGCGTGGTTTGAGAGCCTCGGTTAGGGGGCTGAGCTGATGGCTTGGGTGGGAGGCATGTGCCAGCAAAGCGTATATGGAAGACACCAGGCTGGGCAAATAAAATGCCTGATTGCCTGAATGCAAGTCCTGACTGTCCCAGGGAAGGCTAGTATGAAAGCAGTAGTAATATGAAGAGGTTACTTTTCTGTGGCCGTTGTGTCTTTTTACATCATCGGTTTTTTGACTGTTTGCCACAGGACGCCATCCCGCCTCCGTGGCATGGCACAGGGACGCATGGCTTTGCATAAGAGTGAGGGGAGGGGATTGCTACTCATAGCTCTAGGCTGGACCCCTATTTGTGTTTGCGTCTCACACATGAGCGAAAAGTCAACTTACAACTTCTGTGGGGATGCAGCCAATGAAAATAAGCCATGAAATGCGCACGTTTTAAGAATACTCATTTGAAATGTGTCGCTGGTGGTGTAGTCACTGCCCCAGGCTGACACGCCAATGGGGCGAACACAATGCCTGTGTTTAATTTGCCAACAGCCCCGCTGAAATCGGTTGTACTGCTAGGTCGAAAGTCAAGCCCGTGGGTTACTGCTGACCAAGTCAGAGCTTCATGCCTGCAAAAAGAGACGCTCAGCTGGGCGGGAGAGGCAAAAGCCCAAGGAGGAATCTGCAGCATTAATGGTGTTTCAAGGGTTGTTCAACGTGCTTCATCAAGTAAAGACAGTTGTGAACAATAAGTACAGCCAGGGCCCTGGGAAAAGTGGGTTGTTATTACAACATGTCACATATCATAGCCAATATTTGAACAGGAATGAATGTAAAAGAAGCAGCTGGAGGCTTGTTCCAGAGCCCTTTAAATAAATGAGAGGGCTCTGGGGGATATTGATATTGGATTAGAACCAGGGAGTCTTGAAATAATTATTTTAACTATATGTCGATTAAAATCAGGAAAATGTCAGAAGAAATGCATGAGTGAAAGCCTTTGAGTGTCACAGGGCAAATTCTAGTTTTAAATATCTTAGCTAATTTAATGTGACTGCAGTGTTAACTACCCAACTATTTTAAACAGACAGATGTGTCTTGTGACTGTCTTTCCTAGAACTTCAAGTGAGAACCACGACTGCACTTCCAAAGAGCAGTTAAATAAGTTTTTCCATACCAAAAGCACATCAGGCAGCATATTCCCCCTTTGGGTGTGCTCCTGCTTCGGTTCAAGACGTATCCTGCAGCCCAGTGAAGCTCTTGGGGACCGACCTCAGGGCTTTCAGCAGTGGTGGCCGCAGCAACTGCTTGATCTGGGGCATGTGCTGAGGTCCCACCGAAGGCTGCTGGACACGAGGCTCAAAACGCTGAATTGTGGCTTCTGCAATGGAAAGCTTGGCCGTGAGCCCTGTGATCTCTGGCTTTTCGTTGCAGTAAAGACAAAAGAGGAAGGGGAAAAGGCAGAATCCTCTATATGGAACAGCATTTGCATTTTACTGTTTTTTATTAATGCATTCTCTAATATTATTTTATCCATGTTTGATTACTGTTTTTATAACTTTGGGCACAGTTAGAAGTTGAGGAACTTGTCTGATAGTTCTCAAGTTGATGCTACAGAGCATTTATTTGCACCTGCTTATTTGCCATGATTAACTACAGCAGACTGACCTCAAGGAGAGCAGCTCTTCCATCGGTCTGCGCAAACTCTGGGTGCGTGAAAGCTGGAAACAGAGCTTGCGGGGAAAGCCTGGTGTCTGTTCCCTCCCGGGTGAATCTTGATGTTGTGCTCGGCTGGCACAACCGTGTGGCACTGAGTGTGTGGGCACTCTCAGAGGGTGCCAGTTAACCTTCAGTTGTACCAAGCTGTAGGAGTGACTCCTCAAATCCTTTGTTTCCTCCACCAGCAGAGGGGTGGCCAGCAGGGACAGGGAGGGGATCGTCCCTCTCTACTCTGCCCTCGTGAGGCCCCACCTGGAGTCCTGTGTCCAGGTCTGGGGCCGCAATACAAGAAAGACGCAGAACTGTTGGAGAGGGTTCAGAGGAGGCCATGAAGATGATGCGAGGGCTGGAGCACCTCCCCTACGAAGAGAGGCTGAGGGAGCTGGGCTTGTTCAGCCTAGAGAAGAGAAGGCTGCGGGGGGACCTCATTGCAGCCTTCCAGTCCCTGAAGGGAGCGTACAAACAGGAGGGGAACCA
>KL260157.1:31658-45954 GCA_000699545.1 Podiceps cristatus
GCCAACCGTGTGTAGGTCCGGGCCTGGAGGTTGGTGCCCCTGCCTGGCCTGTGGCAGTTGGAACTCTGTGATCCTTGGCGTCCCTTCCAACCCAGACCTTTCTATGAATCTATGATTTCCCTCGGGAAGGATGCAGAGCATCGTAACTTGGGTACCAGATACTCTTCTGCTTTTGGATGGGGCTTTGTGGTTGTTAACTTTGCTTTGCATCTTTGGGTAAAGGACTGGTCTATAGCTCATGTTTTACGTTTGTTTCAGATGATTGAAACTAATGATATTTCAGAAGAAAAGATAAAGATGAAGCAGACTATGGAAGGTATGAGATTTTATTGTTTTGTCTTGGGACACCATGTTCTAGTGAGTTGTGCCTTCCCTTCCTCTGCCTTTCTGCTCTTGCAGGGGGCGGCTGTGTGGAAGGGGCTTAGGAAGCCATTTCATCTCAGATGTTGCTGCAGAGCATTTGTTGTCTGGCTCTTTTTTTTTTTTTTTCCCCCTCTAATCTGGCTGAGCAAATGCAGGGTGGATGTTTTCACTTCTGTGTTACATGCTCACCATGCAGATGGTGCAGGTTAAAGACAGATCTGGGGAAATGGGCACACTTCCATCCCATCACTGATTTTTACATCAGGTAAAATCCAGACACTAAATGTCATTCTTTCCTAGGAGAATACTGTTAATTGTAGGTATTAATGTGATTGGCTTAAATGAGCAAATGCAGGGTGGATGTTTTCACTTCTGTGTTACATGCTCACCATGCAGATGGTGCAGGTTAAAGACAGATCTGGGGAAATGGGCACACTTCCATCCCATCACTGATTTTTACATCAGGTAAAATCCAGACACTAAATGTCATTCTTTCCTAGGAGAATACTGTTAATTGTAGGTATTAATGTGATTGGCTTAAAATAATGGGAGTTACTTTTTTTTTTTTATTCAGCTTACTATAAATGAAATCCGTCCTTTTAACAAAATGCAGAATTTATGCACTCCGAACGTTTGTATAAAGTAGCTTTGAAATTGCATTGCACTCAGCCTCCCTCTCAAAGAGGATAAGCTGTAACTCCAGCCGGAGCAACAGCAGACCCAGCAAGATGCAAACTGGGTGGCCCAGATGGCTTCTGTTGGGAGCCATGTCCTACGCATCGCTGTGCGTGGCATGCACTTTTCAGTGCCTGTGGAGGTTTCGGGGCTGTTCCAAGACACGTGAGGTGCTTCCAGATCACGGCTTCCCGTGCACATTCCCAGGAGACTCGTATTTCTTCTGTCTTCCTTAGGGTTGTGTTTTGTTTTGGGTTTTTTTAATGGAAATTTTATTGGTGTGCATCACACAGGTAATCTCTAAAGAACTAACTTGTCACTTCTCTTTTCAAGTGGCATTTGGCTTATGGTGGCATTGGTTTTTCTCAGATATTCACCTCTAAGGAGTCTGTTCTCTGCAAAGCCCTTGTTCAAGTCCTGCTGGGGATGCAGCAGCCTAAACGGAGGTTACTGGGGACTTTTGCAGGCTTAAATTTCACTTAATAGAAACTTTTAGTTTGTCCCTCCAGCTGTTTGTGGATTCAGACAGAAGTGTTTCGTCCTATTTCTATTTGCTCTCAGTGCTAGCTGGGTGGTGTCAGTCAGCCTCATCATTGTCTTTGCGGGCACAGGATTGTAGATACCTTATACCCAATTGTGCGCTGATTGACAGGTTAATTCCTGCCTCGTGAGGGCAGAGCGTAGCTAGGTCCAGTAGCCACTCCTCTTAAAATGGCCACTCGGTCCCTCTGCATCTTACTTCTACACTGAATAAGCCATATATAGGATGTACTAAAACCAACTGGTTCAGTTGAGCCACAAAAGCATCTTATGGCTCTTGTTTGAGTGTGGAAATGCATCAGTTCTAGAAAACAGGTCTTTTAAACTGTCTCTGCCTTCCAGCGTAGGAAGTAACAGAAATGTGCTGAAAGTTCCTTTCTGTGATTTTTATTAATGTTTTATTCCCTCCCTTGTGATTGTTTTCTTAAAGCTGTCCGATATGGCTTCCCAGCTCTGTATCCTGCCTCCTAATACCTGGGTGGTGGTGAGATGCAGTGAGAAACACCCGTTACCCGTCTCCTGCTGCGTCTCTGCCAATGGAGGGTACCACCACCCTGCCCCTGCTGCACCCTCACCCAGGCTGTACACTCAATGCCATCCTGATATGCACAAAGCGTTTTCCAAGCTTCTAATCTTTGTCTTGTCTTTTCATTTTCCCACAGACCTCCAAGACAAGCTGAGTAAAAGAGACAAAGAGGTGTCGTCGCTGGTGTCCCAGACTGAAACACTAAGGGCCCAAGTAAGTGGTAAGTTTCCCTAATCCAGTGCTGGTGGGAACTAGGTGTTTCCTTGCTCGTCCTCTGTACTGGTGTTGAACAAGGTCCCAGGTGCTGAAAGGGGCTGGTGTAAAACTTGCCACTGCCTGTCTTTTAATGTTGTTCATAAAAAAACTTGTTCAGGAGTTCCAGTCTTTTTTTCAGGAGGTGAATACAAACCCTGCGGAAGATATTTGCATCCTGTGAGAACGGGGTTTTGAACTCATTGAATGTTTAAAGCTGAAAGAGGCAGAAATAAACAGAGCTGGGTGTGTTGTTTCTGAGATCTCCCCATAAATAGGGCCAGATCCAGAGCTAACCAAATCTGTGCTGTTAGGAGTGGGAATTGGGAAAAGGCAAAAAGCAGGAAGGTAAGTAAAGGGCTCAGTGACCTTTCTTCCCACTGTATCTTTTGCTTCTCGTAGCTTTGGAAAATAAATGCAAGACGGCAGAAAAGAAGGCTGATTCGGTGTTAAAAGAAAAGAAGAGGCTGGAAGGAGAACTGGAAGCCTTGACCAAGAAAACACACGATGCTTCAGGGCAGCTGGTCCTGATTAGCCAGGAGCTGCTCAAGAAGGAAAGGTCAGTCTGCAGGTCTGAAGGACGGAGCTGGAGACAGGGGCTCTGTGGGCATTTGTGTTCATTCAGGGTGCTGTAACTTACCACCAGAAGAAATCTGGAGGATGAAGTGTTGAAGTCCAGCCCCCAGCTTTCCTGTTCTTTAGAGATGCTGATGTGGGAATTTGGTTAAAATCAGGGGCTGTGAAGTATCAAAGGGACGGCCCTTTCGCTGCTTGCCAGGAGCTGCAAGACACAGCTTGGTGCCCGTGTCGATGCTGAATGAAGGCGTCTACGAGCCAGCGAAGCTGCCTGCTGCCCCGCTCTGAAATACGGTGCCCTGTGCAGGTCCCAGGCTCTTTAAAGCTGGGACAGAAGGGAGGACGGGAGATCTGAAGCTCTCGAAGTGGTGGGATTTGGGTCAGGTTTGCTCACTGGCCTTTCTTTGGGTCTGTAGCAAAGGTGGGAGGCAGCACAGCAGGATTCCGGTGGTGTGTGGGCTCCAGAAGTGTCTTCACCTTTTCACGCTGCTTCTTCCAGGAGCCTCAACGAGCTGAGAGTGTTGTTACTGGAGGCAAACCGGCACTCGCCTGGGCCAGAGCGGGACCTGAGCCGGGAGGTGCACAAAGCTGAGTGGCGGCTGAAGGAACAGAAGCTCAAAGATGACATCAAGGGGCTGCGAGAGAAACTGGTTGTGCTGGTGAGGGCACCGAAGCCCCTCTTGGCTTTGGCCTGGAGGCTTGAGGGGGGTCCCAGCCCTTCACTCTTACTCTAGAGCTTTGCGCTTTGTTTTGTGCTACTGAGCATCCGATGGGAACTTCCTTGGCTATGCTAATGAGCTGTGGCCTGGCTTAGCAGCACCTCATTAAGCAGGAGAAAAGTCCATCCGTCCTTCTCCGGTGTTTTCCTGTTGCCGTGGGTTTTAGAGCCCTGGCTAAATAGGGCTAAAATTTGTGGGAGAAACTGAAGGTCAATCAGCTACCCCACATTGTTTTACACATTCTGTAATCTAGGAATAAGCAGTGTCCTCTAATTCCTGTGTACTTCAGTGTCCTCCAGCGGTTGAAATGTGAATAATTTACTTGGACTCTGCTGGGAGCAAATAGGAGCTGCGCTGGTTGCACTTGATACGATTGCCTTCGGTTGTGCTCTGACCCCATCTACTGTCGGCATGAAAACATGGTTATATGAGTTACTGTGGGTTTCTACATTGCTTAGTTTCTGTAGTTACTGGTTTTGATCTAACGTGCTTCTATCTTCCCTTTGCTGTATAAGGACAAGGAAAAATCAGTAACGGATCAGCGGCGATACTCCCTGATCGACCCCTCGTCGGAGTCGGAAGTGATCCGGCTGCAGCACCGCCTGGTCAGCACGGAGGATGTGCTGCGCAATGCGCTGGAGCAGGGCCACCAGATGGAGAAGCTCATGGAAGCGATGAGGCTCTCCTCCGAGAAAACACAGGTAGAGCATCAGCAGTCGTTTCCCAAGTCTCTCAGCCCTCGGCAGTCATCTGTCCTGAGAAATCTCCTGGGGTCTTGCCCTGTGCTGGGGGGTGATGCAGTCAGCTGGCTCCCTTCCTCTTGGCTGGAAACAGCCCGGCAAGACTGTCAGATGTAGCTTAAACTAAGAAGAGCCGTGCTAGTTGGTAATTACGGATCCTTTTGTGCTCTGCAAGAGTGGTTGCTAAATGTGATTCTTCGGGTAAGATTGCAGTGTGAGTAACTGTTCTTTATGTGTACAATGACGTGTGGCTGCATGTCCTCACAGTACGGGAGTTTCTGCCATCGCTGTTCTTTGAGAGGATTATTTTCTTGCAGTCCATAAGCAGAAGCTTTGGGACCTCTGGGAATATGTTTTCCATTTCTCTTACCAGCTCCTGGAGGCATCTCTCTATCTGATCTGGGTTTGCTGAGGGACCGTTCCTGTCTTCTCTTCCCAGCTTCCTCTGGTCCCCCCTTGTTTCTTCTGACAAAAGCAAAACTGCTTCTGCTGTTTGTATTGCAACCTTCTTTTTGAAACTGAAGGCTGCAGATAACTTGACTCTCCACATTTGGCTTTTTCTGTCTCATACCTGTGATGTTTAAGCCCTGACTGATTCCTGCAGCGAAGTGACCTGCCCCTAGGCCCAAACTTTGTGCATCATGTCCTTTTTTACTCTTCTAGCTGTGTTTTCTCTTGTGTCTGCAACCAGGTCATGGCTTTCAGAGCCCAGATGCACCAGTGCTCCTCTTGCACTTGCTCATGTAAATTCTTAGCTGAAAAATGTCTTTCTTTTGCAGTAATGAGCTACAATTCACATTCAAGCAGACACCTTAGGCTAGTACAGAACAAGCCACTAGATACCAAGAACGGGCAGAGCGCTTGTTTTCCCTGGTGCAGGCGCAGTTATGTTGTAGTAGGTAATCTGGGGGTATAAGGTCTTCTCCTCCTCCCATGACACTTCCTTCTGCACAGTTTGCAGGTACACCGAGTGGCTGTTTGCCTTGCAGTAGTACTTGCAGGGAGGCAGTCAGGAGGAGGGTGCACGGTAAAAATTGCAGCCTTGAAAGCTCTGCTGTCTCAGCTGAGCATCTGTGTGTTGCAGACAAGTCTCTTTATATCCCGCAGTGCAGCGGCAGCAGCCGTCTGCCAGCACCAGACAGGACAGCTGTAGTCGTGATGACGAGTTTGTGGCAGTCCAAGACGCGCTGTAATCCTGTCAGTACCTCCAGAGTGACTTTAGCTTGTGCCGTAATTGCTATGTGTCAAACGAAAATCCATCGTGACAACCTCATCTGTTGTAAGCGGTGGGAGGGGTGGGCAAAGTTACTCTGTTTGCTTTAATGCTGAGTCTCTTAAGAAAAGGAAATCTTCCCTTTCATGCCTCTTTCTCCAGAGGTGGTGCAGGTGGTAATTATGTCTTCCACAACTGTAGAAAATAACTGATCTTATTTATAGCGAGTTGGAATGGACCTCATGAGGTCAGCTAATCTATCCTTGGTATTACTTTGATACTTCCATGCATAAGCAATCTTAGAGATATGACAAGATAGTATTATGCCTTCAGCTACAAACCGCGGCACTAAGAGACAGACGGAGGATTACTGGGGGAAGCCAGGCTTCAAACCCCTATTGCTGTCAGGTTTTTAAAGTGCCTAGTTGCAAGGAAGTCTGGATCAAAGCTCCCTCGTTTCCGTATGAGATCTGTTCATCCTTCCCCTTATGAAGGGCTGTAGTTAACCAGGGGCTTTCAGGCTGAGCCTGAGGACGTTGCTGGCCTGAAGAGGACCTGATGCCGTGGTTAGGGAATTGATGGTTCTTGCCCAGAAGCCACGTTTCTGCTGTAACCCGTTCTGCACTACCTTCTGACCTCCCTGCTCTCTGACAGCAGCGGCTGTTGCTCAGGGATCTGCCTTGGCATCGCTCTCCCTTTGTCTGCAAAGCCTTCCCTTCGCAGCACGCTCAGGAAGGAAATCTCTCATTACCACAAGCTGCTGCCGCCCTCCCTTCGCAGGCTCGGTCGGCCGCCGCGCTCTGCAGTCCTTGACGTGCCTGGCTGGCCTTGCTGCTAGCCGAGGAGGTGCAGGAGCTGGGGAGCGTAATGGCACCGTGTCTTCATCTCACTGTCGAGTAATTGCTGCCTTGCTGTTTCCATGCCTGCAGCTGCAAAGTGTTTGTCCTGTAATAGGGGAAGGTGATCTTTGCCTTCTCCGTGTCTTGGGAGACCCTGATCTTGCAGCTTTGCGGGAAATGACAAGGATTTGGCACTCGGGCCTTTTCTCGGGGAATTTGCAGTGATTGCTCTGGGAGCTTTTTTATTTAATTTCAAATGAATTATACCACTTTGTTCATTATCGTGACCACGTACTGAGACCAAATTTCAAACCTAATTCCTGGTATCTGATAGCTGCTTAGTGCACAGATTGAGCGTGCTGCAGCCAAGGCAAGGATTTGTTGCCTTGCGCAAGGCCCGAGTCGCCCATGGCTGTGGGTGCAGACCCAAAGCTGAGTCACTACAGCGACGCTATTCTTGCCGTCCATCCAGGTAGGATTCACCGCCTGGCAAACAGTTTGGGCTCTCAAAGCAGAGCTTGGTTTAACTATCTGCCTGGTTTTCCTGCCCAGACTAAACCTCTGTAAGGGTTGCTTATGCACCTTCATGGTCACAGTGAGAATGGAAGCTGGGTAGCTGGGACTCCGCTGATGATGGGGTTTAAACCTTGCAGTCTTGTCTCCCCGTAATGTCTGGGTTTGCTGCCCGCAGCGATTCACCAACAACCGTGCATCTGATTACCAAGACCCAAGCGACTGACCCATGCTGTGACTTCAGGCTGCAGCTTTCCGCTCTTGTTTGTGCGGGTGGTACTGTCATTTTGAAGCTGAAGAGCTCCATGTTATCCCTGCTAAAGAAACATGATAAATGTTTAAAAGTTCTTGTGCTTTCTAAAGATAGAGCAGCCTGCCTGGCTGGCAGACTTGTCCCCAGAGATGGGAAATGGGGAATGGCAAATGTCCTTTTACTGCTGGGATATTCACTGTGCTGCATTTTGCGGCTAACGCTGCCCTTGGCTGCGGGTTTGTTTATCAGGATGTAAGGGGAGCGAAGAGCAGGTCTGTGTCCATAAGGAACTCGGGGGATGATGTGTAGCTGGGAGGGATGCAATCCGGCATGTGGGGACGAGGCCAGGGTGCAGAGGGCAGGAAGCTTCATGCCAACAGCAGGGTGGGATTTTTTGCTTTCTCCTTCCCGTGTGCGGAGTGGGCTGCTAAGGAAGGAGGTGAAATCTTGCCAGATTTCAGTGCTTGTCAGCAAAACCTCTGTGTCCACTTTCTTCAGTCAGCGTTGTCCATGCTCTATTGCAGACTGTTGGAAATTCTGGGTCTGCTAACGGGATTCACCAGCAGGATAAATCCCACAAGCAAGAGGTAAGTTATAAGCAGAATGCTGTGTAAAGGAAGGACTGCTTCATGTCATTCCTTGCCTGCTGTGCTGGGGACGGGTCTTGGATGGAGGCAAAGCCTGACTGTGTCGTTCCCCCAGCGAAAGCAAGGGGCTTTGCACAGCGCCAGCTCCCCGGGATGGTGGGAGCCTCTCCTTACCTTAAAACCACTTGAAGCCATCGGGAAGACGCTAGTGAGCCGCACACTGGGGTGCAGTGGGTGCTTGCTCTGGGAGAAGCAGTGGGAAGGGAGTTTCCCTTCAGACTCCCGGGTCAATGCCTGTGTGATGCTTCTCCTGGCAGCACCAGCTAGAACCTGCTTGGTCTCGGATCTCTGCCATCCCTGTTACGTGGATGGCATTCATGGGACACGCCGTCCTCGTCTCCCACAGGGTTTGTGATGCAGGGCGAGATTTGTAGCCTCAGACTTCGTTTCCTCACTGGCAGGATGGCCAGCCCGAGGAAGAGGCAGTGTGACTGAGGGGCAGAGCAATGGGGACATGGCAAGGTCTGGTGGCATCCCACTGTGTGCCTCAGTTTCCTCTTCTGTTAAAAGATCTGTGTGTACACCCTCCTTTTGCTTAACAAGGTCTCTTTTCTTCCAGGAGAAGCTCTGATAGAGGAGAGGTGAAGAGGATCATTTCACGCCAGTATCAGCTCCTGTGCCCTGTCAGGAAAAACAACACCCCATCTGGCTTTAGCACCTCCAAAAGACTAGACAGTATTTTCACTTTAAAGCAGGACAATGTTTATAACGTACTAACTGATGTAAACGGGACAATCCCGGAGTCCAGTTTTCCAAGGCAGCCATTGTTCCAGGAGGGAGCAGAAAGATCTCTCTGGGTTCGGTTTTCTAACTCGTATTGGTTTTGACTGTGGAATTTGTATTGCTTGAGCTGCCCTTGTCCCACCAGCTGACGTGGTCTGGATGACAGCTGCCCTGAACGGCGGCTGAATGTCAGCGAGTCCCGGTAACCCCACGGGAGCTGCAAAGGGATTTGCTCGTGGTGTTCATCTCCAAAGCGCGTGCCCAGAGGCTGCACGCTTCTCACGTGGTCTGTCCCTTCCCTTCCACCCACTCTGGTGTCTTGAAGACCTGCACAAGCAAGTGAAACCTGCCGGGCTGACTTCACGCTGGCACGCGTAGGCTGAGGAAGACGGGGTGTGGGGACGTGTTTCCCTCTCGCCTTGTAGAAGAGATCACTGTTCTAGAGCATGGAGGCTGCACGCAGTACTTGTATCTTAGAGTGCTCTGGGAAGTAACCTGATTTCAGAGGGATATTTATTTTGTTTCTCACCCGCTGCTGTTTGGGGAAGGAGCTGTGGTGGCTCCGAGTTCGGGGGCAGGCACACCGTGCTCAGGTTGTCCTTTCTTCCTGCGGAGAGATCGCTGAGCAGGGGCAGCTGCCCTGGGCCGCGGCCGTGCTGCCCAGCCTGCTCTCCCGACTTGTGTGCGTTTCACTGGGTCTTTTTTGAGCGCGGGACTCCACAGACGGCTGGATCTCGTCATCGCTGGCCTGAGGGCTCCACGCTGGCTGCAGTCGGTGTGGGACAGATGTCTTGAGGATGTGGTTCCCTCCTTGCCTGTTTAATTTAACAGGTAACTGGGGGTTGCCTGGCTGTTCCCAGAGCTATGCGTGGCTCTTCAGTGCCCATCCCCTGCTGCTGGGAACGGAGGAGGCTAAGGTGCTGCTGTGAGCATTCATGCAGTCGTGGCTGGCTGTATTCGGTGGGAACAGCAATTCTCTGTGCACGACCTGAGTACGAGCATTCGGAGCAGTTGTCGTCCAAGACTGGAGCCCTCACAGCTCCTGTGTGCATACACAGCGATGCAGGCCCAGGCGAGGGTCTTGTTCCTTCGTCTGAAGGCTTTACCCTTCTCTGACTTTGCACCACAGCTCCCAAGGGACATTAGGGTGGAAGAAGGGGACAATATGCTCTTAAAGGTGTGAGAGAGTCCAGTTCAGATTCACCATTTGGTACCACAGGGAAGAGTCACAGCAATATTTTCCCAGGCTTCCCCTAGTTGGTGCCCAGCTCCTCCAGTCTTCAGAAGCTCTTGTGTTACGGTGGGACATCTGTGAAAGAAGACAAGACAGAGGAGACCACTGAGAGAGGAGATGTGAGCCAGACCACAGGCAGGTCATCATCGTGGCATGTCGGCTTGAGCGCTTTTTGCCCTGATTTCCCCCGAAGTTGTGGTACCTTTTCTTAGTGCGTTGCCGGGGTCTTGCTTTGGTGAATGATGGGCAGCCAGAGGCAACCTGAGAAAGGCTTGGGCTTCGTGGCTGCGACTCTGCCCCGAGGAGGATGTGGCTGAATCTAGGCTATGATATAATACCCAGCTCACCTGGCGCAGGATTGGTGGTGTCTCCCTCCATTTAAAGGGAGGGTGAGAGAAGAAGGCGACTTCAGGGGAGTAAAGCAGGTCAGAACACACAGCTTAAATCTGGCGTGTGGCAGGCGGAGGCAGAGCTTGGGGTCTAATTGACTGGAAATAATTCAAGTGAGATCCCGTCCTGCCTTGTAGAAGTGTTTAATCAGTTCTTACTAATCACTAAGGTTGCCACATCTCTGCCTAGCTCTGGGATTTTCAAAAGGGTCTCCAAAATCCTTCTGGTTGCTGTAGTCAACTCCTAAGTGATTATGGAAAATCCCAAGGGGAGTGTTTGTTGTTACAGCCCGCGACAGTGAACCTCTCACTGGGAGCTGCTGCTTTTAAGGACTTAGGGCTGGTATTTCCCAAAGGGTTTCTCTTGGCTGGATGGTCTTTGAAGTCACATCTGCAGCTCCCACTGGCTTGAGCGGAGCTAACGCCAAGTACTTCTTGCAGTGCCGCCTGTCTGCAAGCCCAGGGCTTCCTGGGCACCCGCAGGTGGGAGAGCCCCTCCTGGTTTGTCACTTACTGTCCCTGATAGGTCTTCTCGTGGCTTGTGACCAGCTGCCTTCATCTACAGAGGGAAGATACCTGTATTTTCCACCTCCCTTGATGAGCTTCTGGCTCTGCACAGGGTGGGATCCCCCAGGAATGGGTATGGGAATCCTGTATTTGGCTCTGTTAAACAGCTCCAGAGTCATCAGGGTGGCACTGGTTCAGGCTGGGGGAGACTCTGGCTCCTGTCTCCTCCCAGCAGATGTGTCCAAGCAGGTTTTAAGTTAGTGCTGATGGTCATCTCTGGCTGTAAATGGCTGCGCTGGTCCCTAAGGATCAGCCAGGAGCTGATGGCACTTCTTGGCTTTCTGCGGAGGCTGTGCAGTCTTTGTGTATCGAAATGGGCCGTGGGGCAAAGCCAGGTCCCCTGCGTCCCCACCACCCTTGGGCTGCGGGTCCACGGGAGCTGCTCCCCAGACGGGACCCACTGCCGTGTCAGCACCACGTGCCGTCACACGCGTCGTCTGGGTTTCAGCTCAACCCTGAGGAGGTGGCCGGGAGGGGCGTTGGACACCAGCCGTGTCTACCCTCTCCAAAATTGGCACAGGCTTACAAAATTGGCACAGGCTTCCCAAGGGCACCTGCCTCTGGCTGCCCTTCTGAGGTTGTAAGAGACCAAACTAGGGACAAACTTGGAAAGGACAAGGAGCGATTCCCCAGCCCCTCTATTTATTTGTAAGTTTAATTGCTATTTTTGCCTATGTGGTGGTGTATAAAGTACTTTGCAATATTTGGTCTTGGCTTGGTTCTTTGGGGGAGATTTTTAAGGACATTGGAGCACTGATGCACCCATCTCCTGCTGTCGGTCAGGGACTGGTTTCTGTTTGTGCCTTCGCTCCCCCTTCGGCTTCAGCCTTGCTCTTATCTCCATCCCTGAGCGCTGGTGCAGGGGGGCTGCGCTCTCCCCAGCCCCTCTCCCGGCTTGCGCGTGCCACGCTGGGTTTGTAGCTGGAGCCGGGCCGGAGCATCGTGCCTCAGGGCACCGCTGCGGCTGGGGAGCAGGAGGTAGCACACTCGGCCCCGGGGCAAGAACCGGCCCCTGGCTGCGAGCCCACCCCTCACGTTACCCCAAGGGTTAGTGATGCTTTTCTGCTGCAGACTGAGACCTTATCTGGTGAAAAAAGCCTTTGAAATGGAGGCTGCTCCACATTTAGCGATTTCTTCTTTAACCCTCTAGACCAAAGGGAAAGGAATCAGTCTTGGTTGGTGATTTCAGCTTTATCCCTCCTACAGCATCCAGAGAGCCGGAGCAAGGGCAGCGCCGCGCCGGTGCCGTCCTGAATGCCGGGTGCGGAGCTGCCAGCCAAGGCTTTAGGGCTCTTGCCTACCCCAGCCGCCGGCAGGTCCTCTGGCTTGCAGTAGAGATGCACGAGGGTTTCATTAATATAAAACGATGCAAATGACACTGTAAAAGTCTTAACGAGAATTCCAGTACTCCGTTGTTCGGCAGCTTTAGCAGCTCCACACTATCTTGTAGGGAATTATTAATACACTAAGATCCTATAGGCCTCATGTAAGTTACCACAATAAAGATGATGATAGATGTATAAATGGATGATAACCTTTTACCCGTACAGTATGTATTACACTTTTGTAGCTTAGTCATTTTTTGGCTATCAGATTTTGTTAGTACGATATAAAAAAAAAAAAAAAAAAAAAAAAAAAAAAAAAAAGGTTTGACTGCTAATGTCTATTTTGTTATTTGATTCATTTTATTCCTTCCTCTGTACAAAAGCTGTACAAATCTCAGTCTGTGTAACTACTACAGATATGTATTCATGTACCATCCACCCCTGTCCTGGCTTGCTGATGTGGTGAGCTCGTTAATAAAATCTGTGGCTGACATCGGGCACCGCGGGGCTGCTGGGGTGTCTTACGGGTGTTCTGCAGCGCCTGGGCCATGCGGAGATGGGAATGGCCAGGGGCAGGGGGGACTTTCCCTTTGCAGCTCAAATGTGGGGCTTTGGCAAGTCCCTCTTGCCCTGAGCCCGCGCAGGGACCTGGAGCCATCGGCCTTTGGGCTCTGCCGAGAGCAGGTTTGCCGAGAGGCCGCTGACCTGTGCCGGGGGATGAGATGCCCCAGACGCTGGCACCAGCGTTTGCTCTTCTGCAGCCTGCGCAGAGGCGAGGGCAGCCGGACCAAACGTCGGCCCCTTCCCAGGGCTGCTGTCAGGTGTCTCCCAAGCCGTGGGGTGACGGTGCTATTTATTAATTGGCGATTATTTTCCTTCTGTTAATCTCCCCAGTCCCTCACTGACACGTGCACGACTCCCTGGGACGAGGAGTGCCGCAGCATGCTGCCCTGCACCCCTCCCCTCGCCTGGAGCCCGGCACCTCCTCGTTTGAGCGGTGCCACCGTGACTTTGCTGGGCAGAGACGGTGATTGGCATGTCCTCCCCTTCCAGCTCGACCTTCAGAGCCCGGGGAGCGGAGGTTGCTGTGGGTCAGCCCCATCTGCGGGGCCGGGTAAGCGACGCTGCTCCCCAGCCCGGTCTCCTGCCCCTTTTCCCCGTGTTCCTGCCAGGTGCCCGTATGGATGCCCCGAGCATCGTGGCGTTACGCTGCCACTCATGGGGCAGGGCTTGGTGCTTTTTTTGTCCCATGGTACAGCATCTCTTAGTTGGGAATTTCCTTGGCTGCCCCTGGCCTGTGCCCTGACGCGGCAGCAGCCGATACAGCAATGAAACGTCCGTCTGGCCTCCCGTGTTCTTCTGTGCCCATGGGCTGTGGATCTGTTACAGGGGGTTTCCAGTATTCCTAGCTGTCTTAAGCTACAGGAAAAAAAAACAGGATCCTTTTTTCTTGGCTTCCTGGCTGCTGCTTTTCCTGGACTTAAACAAAATTCTCCACCACCAGGATTGCCGGGAAGTTTTAAACTCGTTCCGAATGGCTGGTGAGGTTTGCAGGTGATGGGCTGATTCTGGAGCAAGGCCCCGAGAAAATTACCGGTGACTGACGATAAGACCGTGAAAGCCCTCTGTGCAGGGCTGTAACGTGGTCTGTACAGCGTGGTCCTTGAAATCCTGCTATTTTGTTTTTTCAAGGTGTGTTAAGAGTTGCTGTCAAAACCTTAAACTAATCTCAGACTTTCCGTTTCTTCACCAGCTCCCTGGCCCTGTGCGTTGCAGGGTCTCGGGATCTCCTAAAACACCCGGGCAAGGACGGCAGGTCCCTGCGTCGCCGTGTTGCCAATTTTTAGATCTGATGGCATCCGCTGCTGCTGTGTGCTTCACTGTCATCCAGTGGCTGGAAGGAGAATAATTTATTGGAACTTCGCTTGGGAGAGTTCTCTGGGCACAGGAAGGTCCATCTGGGCTCAGCCCAGCCTCCCCACGATGCAGTCCCTATTTTCCGTGCTCTTCGCTTTCCAAGGCGGCTGCTGCTCGCTCCCATCGCAGCGCTGGAGGGTGGGATCCCGTCCCGACCGAGCAGCTCCAGCCTGCGGAGCCGAGCCCTGGGTGCAACCCCCCCCACCCCGTCAGGGTTCTGCCCTGGTTTGTGACCCTCTGCCCCACCGGTGCCCTCCCGGCTGCCCCCGCGCTGGCTGCCAGGTC
>JMFS01022600.1:0-22589 GCA_000699545.1 Podiceps cristatus
ACCTGGTAGGCCCCGGGGCCATTGCCGCCTTCCCCTCCGCGAGCGCGACAAGCAGGGCCGGCCATCGCCTCTTCCCTCCTTCAGCCTGCGTGTGTATCGGGCCGCCGCCAACCCCACTGCAGCTCGCGATGCAGCATACCTGGCCGAAAGTTGCATGGCCCCCCTCAGCCCCGCTTCTTCCAACAGCAACGCTCAGCAGCGCTGGGCCCAGCCTCCTCCATAACTCAGGATAAGTGGGACCACATCCACATGTGGTCCTTCCTCAGGGCGCCTCATGCCCCCAGGGATGTAAACTACAGGGTAGCCACTGATGGTAGACCAAGCAGGCAGATTATGAGCACCAAAAGACAGGGAAGATTAAAAGAAAATTATTTTTCCCTTTAAAAAACAGACACCTGCCTGTTTCATAGCTTGACCAAGCAGAAGGCATTTTATGCACCAGTGGCACAGTACAAGGGCAGTTGTGGAAAGCAGCCTCAGGTAGGGCTGCTGAAGGACGGGAGAAATTCAGCAACTGAGCAAACTATTCATTTAAAACAGTTATAAGGTCTGCGAAATCATGCTTTGTCCTTCTTACACATTTAACTGAAAAACAGCCAGTCGGAACAAAATTCAGGCGTATAAACACAAGCACACACAGGTTTCAGTTGTGGAAATATAAGCAAATCAAGTCTGATACCACTCCCAACTAAGCTACTGCAAGCGAGTCGAGGGGTGAGAAGCCAAATGAACAGAGGAATCGACTGAACAAGCGAAGCAATAGCTGGTGCCCAGTCCTGCGTACAGAACTGTCAGCGTGCAAAACAAAATGCAGTTACATGGGATGTAATTAAATGAGACATCGCTTTGACCTGCTTTTTGTGAACTTGAATGCATCAGCTTTATATTAAAAAAAAAAAAATGTTGGTGTCATTTATGTGGCTTGCTGACCTTTATACATGATCTGTTTATGACACATCTGTACTTTCTTATCCTTCCTTGATTTTTCTCCCTCTATCACTGTGATATGGTTTTGCTCATTTATTATTTATTTACTTTCATCTCTTTTGAATATATATATTTTTTTTCAGAAATAAGTACACTGAGAAAAAAAAATGCTAATAAAAAGGATAGCTACAAACCTCTAATGTAAAAGGTAGACTCCTTTAAGCCTTTGCATCTGTACAGGATTATATTTTTTTCTGGATATCCCTCTCCCATATATTCATATAAAAAACCTACTTAGAGAAATACATGGCCTGATTTAAAAAAAAAAAAAAAAAAGCCAAAAAAAAAAAGCGTGTTCTGGACTAATGCTAATGATTAAATAGAGTGGGGATAGAGCTACATTGTTGATGTAACCTGTTGACTTACATCTTGACAAATCAACTTGTAGATGTCGGTCTACATGCTGATATACATTATCTGGACTGTGACAAGAGTCTGCACTCTTGTAATGAGTTTCATATTGGATTTACTGCAAGTTTTGCATCTTTCATTCCACAGGGCAAAAAAGATTTTTTTCTGATGTTTTTCTGATGTTTTAAAAAGTATTTCTCTGTAAGAAGAGTACCCTCTTTCTTCATGTGGGCTCAAGGTCATCAGTAATCCACAGAAGTAGCAATGGAGCAAGGAGCAAACACAAAGCCCTTTGCCATTCTTAAACCAAATTCTTCCTAGGTGCAGGAAACACAGGATTAATTGCTCACACTCTTAACTAATTTTATGACAATACAAATTATCTGTGTGCTGCTTCTGAATATGTATTGTGGAAAGATTTTGCAGTACTGGGACTGCAATCTTTCCACCTTTGCACTATCCTGATAAAGAAGCGCATCTGATACAAGGACCTGGAATCTCTTCTTCATTTTCTGGTATGGAACTGACAGAGTAAATTTTTCCAGCTCTTCTGTACTGTATCCACACAAAAATAAACCGCTGAAGCATTTTTACGGTAGGGTAGTTTTCTTGAAAAAAAATGGTATTTCCATCTTTGGTAACTTCCAATCTGCAGCCTGTGAGCCCCTTTCATTTACTGGACTTACAGCTGTGGAACCTGCTGTGCTGGAGTTGTTTCGTACCCCTTCACTTGTGTCAAAGGAAAAGGGGTTAATACTGTTTGCTTCAAACTTGGCATCGACTCAGTTTGGAGAGCAATCTCTGAACAGAAATTGTGCTTGCAGTCTCTACCCTGTTTGGAAAACTTCAAATGAATAAGAACATATGAAATGAGAGATTTTGGGAAAACCTTTAACCACAGGGACATCTCTAATTACCTGTTTTGACTCCTAAGGTGCCTCTGGAGAGTTGGTTTAGACCAAGACCTTTGGAAATACAAGGAAAAAACTTCCCACAAGACAAACTGTTGAAGAGAAATAGAGTTGCTAGTCCATTCTTTAGCTTGCAGTAGAAAAAGTTTCAGATAAACAGACTTTTTCATATCCCTAAGGACATAAGAAGTCGAAGCCGCAGGCATGATTACGTTTGTGCTTCACTTGTAAAAGCAAAAACTTCATCTTAGTAACCTTCTGAGCAACAGGCTTAGGCAGTCATATGTTGGAGCATATTAGCATGCAGAAAGCATTCGAGGAAATATAAGCCTGTTTCCTCTATTGACTTATTTACAAGTGTAAAAGGGTGTCATGCAGAGTCTTTGTAAGATACATGCCCTGATTTCTCAGAGCTTAACCAAGAACACGTATCAAGCCTAGCCTCAGAATGATAAATGGTGACAAAAGGTGAATATAATTTTACTCCTTACAAATGAAAACTAGTGATTTACAGTGTTATGCTTTGGCTGTAGAGCTAAGACATCTCTTATCAATCTTCCAGAATGAAACTATCCCTTTGGAGTGGCTGGAGACAGACCGACCTGATGGAAATTTTGGACAAACTTTTCAAAACATAGTCGCACCAGATTAGGCACCTAACAACAAACCTAGGCCTACATGGGAAGCTGGAATTTCAGGAGCACTGAAAGCCCCAAGCCCCTACAACAAAATGACAGGTAATGAAGTTACCAGACCAACGTATGGCAGCCAGAGGGCAATATTTTTGCCCTTAAGGATCTACACTGATCAGGTCTTCAGTTATTCATAAAAATATATATTTTTTAATATATAAAAACTGCCTGTTGTCCTTTTATGTTTTGGTCATTTCCTTTCCAATATGATGGAACACAATTCTATACAGTTTAGGAAGAATATGGGCAGAGAGAACTTAATAGATTAGCTCCGAGTTTATAAGCTCATAAATACGTTCCAAAAAGTACACCACGTAAACCCAAACCACAACATTTGAAACACTTGAATTTCAATATATTTTGAAAAATTTGCCGACTTCTTCACTTCCTGCTTTCACTCCCTTAATTGGATTCTGTTTGTTAGCACTAGATCATGCAAATGGAGGGGTGGAGCTGATAAAAGCTGAGCTTTTTTCACCAACCACAAGGCCAGTATTATATATCTGGAGTATATAAAAAAGTTACAGCAAGAAAAGCTAATCTGATGAGATGCTGAGCTGAGCTTAGGAAGGAAGTTACACTGAGGTAGTGGCCTTGCTTAATGACAAACACAAGGTAATTCAAGGCAGGTAATCCCTCACCAAAAAAAAGATAAGCAATAACTTTCTTGACAACAGTCCTACAAGCTCCGATTCTCTTAAAGCTGCTCTGCTTTAAGACAGCTTTCAGGAGAGGAAAAACCAGGGCTTAGCAGGCATTTGAGTCACGGGCCTGCCAGGTATTCACGGCTCCTTCAGCTTCCTCACTAGCCTAGGATGAGGCTTAAACTTGGGAATACACAGTAAAATGCAGTAACCACAACCTCCCCTTCTGCCTCATAAAATGCAATAAGCTAGCCATAAATAGATTGTTTTATCTAAATATGTTGCACAGCTTTGCAGTGTATAACTAAATTTCATTTTGGGGGTGGGGGTAAGAGAGGCATCAAATATGTTAGTTCAATAACTGTAAGTTAAAACAAATGAAAAAATCCCATCATTTCCCTCTCTATGCAACTTTTCCAGAACTGTGAGATTTACTGTACCGAGATTTAACATCTCAGTTAGAAAAAGGAGCTCAGAGAGACACAGCAGAACATATGGCATGAAGAAGGTGCTAAAAGGCAGAATTTGAAAATGATTTGCAAGATGCTCCATAAATATTCCAACCGCAAACACAAGCTGTTTTTCAGCAAACTCTTGATGAAAGTATATGCACACAATAAAACGATACATTTCTTAGCTCACAAATGGCCCTTTCTAGTGCCACTCTGAATGGTATGATGTAGAATTAACCTGCGTGCAGGAGGAGCTCAGAATCGGGCAGTTACTAGCTTGGCCAGACAATGTCATTCTTTCCACTGTACTCAACAACAGCGGACAATATTCAGTGACGACGGTTGCTCTCATAGAGTGAATTGCATCTATTGGTGCAGAGGATGAGCTCTCAAGGAGAGCAAAATCAATGCGTTTCACAACCTATATTGCTCCAGCGTACAGGATTTCTGAACACATTTCATCTGAAGCCTGGATGCATATTTCCAAATGAAGTCAACAGGAGACACTGATGAAAATCACCCTGTTAGGGTAGCAAATTCTTCACTGAAAGGGTGACCGGGCACTGGAACAGGCTGCCCAGGGAAGTGGTGGAGTCACCATCCCTGGAGGTATTTAAAAGATGGGTAGAGGTGGCACTTGGGGACATGGTCTAGGGGTGGATTTAGTGTCAGGTTAACAGTTGGACTTAAAGATTTCTTCCAATCTAAATGATTCTAGAATTCTATGCTTCTAAATTACTTGTGTGTAGCTGCATTTTAGTTGATGTCAGTTGATTGGAGTTTCTTACTAGGCATTTTAATAATATAATCTCAGGTGCTTAACAACACCAAAAAACAGGAATCCATTTAAAATCTAAGACTGTCTAAGCTCTCCCTGCTGAATGCTACTGAGGAGATCAGTTGACAACTGAAGTACTGCAGAATGCTAACGAGAAAGGAAACTTAAACAAAGTCCTTTGGGGCACACTGTTAATTCTCTTGTAAGCTGCCACAAATCCATCTACTGTTCACAGAAATGAGACATAATCTTAAATTTCCATCTATCGATCAAAAACCAAATTTCCTTTCTCTGAGTGAAGTGAAAACAGAAAAATGTGGCTGAAAGCTTCACAAACTGAATTTTCATCACAAAAACAGATATTTAAGTTAGTTTAGCCAGGTTTGTGATTCAAGAGGACATTTCCCCACAGAGTTTCCTCATTTGGGTCTGCTTTTTGGTGGTACTCAACACACGGCTCATAAAATTCAGCACAGTAGGTAACATACCATTTTATTGTGAATGTTTTGTTTCACCTCCAAGGCATCTCTTAAATGCTTGTCTTTGAGGGACTCACTGGCTTTCATTTGCACAAGCCTCCAGCTGGTAGCCCTGCAGTAAAGCCACAGCCTTCCTATTTCATGACTCTTCAAATCCTTTTGTGCATTGGAGAGATGCTGACAGAAAAAGAGTTGCACAAAGGTGTCTTAACAAGGACTCAGACAACCATGTGCTTCTGAACTGCCTCTCCTCAATGTCTCAATAAGTACAGATGCTTTTCCTTTGGGGAAAATAATACAATATACAGGCGCCATCTTTTTAAGCCGCTGCTATAATGTAGGTCTGAAATATGTAACATAGACTCTTACTTATTTTAAAAGGAAAGACCGCTTGGGAGACCAAGTGTCTTCATGTACGACTATTCTGCTTAGAAGCAAAGGACCATATTTACTATTATTCACTTACAATATTGCAAATGTTGTTGGAAGCCCTAGAGAAAAGAAACCATGTGAGGAGACTGGGAATAAAATGAAGCAAATGTAGGTAGCAAAAGGGGCAAAATAATGGAAGAGGGGCAACAGATGACAAAAGTAGACAAAGATGCACTCAAAAGATGACCTTCAAGAAACCAGATGCTGGTGCATAAATACTCATTCTGCAGAGCGCTCTCTCTGCCAGCAAAGGTGACTCCTTACAGGAACTGCAGGGGCTGCAGGACAAACCCAGAGACCACCAGGTCCTCTCTGCACAATGAGAATCATCCACGTTTGGTACAGGGGGTTCAACTGGCAGGTTGCATTAGTGCCGTGGACTGAACTGGATGCACTTTGTCCCGGGTCTTAGAGTCAAATCCCTCTCTGTACAAGTACCACAGCATAAAATCCTTCCACACACAAGTCACCTGACACCTATCTTGAGAACAGGTGGATACTTTGCTTCTGCCACTCCTATTGAAAGTCTGTTTAAGGGCTCACTTTACTGATGGTTAGATAACTCCCCTTCACTTTTAACCTTAAGGTAATCACATGTGATTTATACATGCTGCTTCTCCCCCTCTTATGAGTACTATATTTATTTAGGGTGATCAATCTCCTCTCATCCTTCATTAGATTAGCCAGGTCAATACTCATAGATTTCCTTTCCTCACATTATTCAAGTAGCTCCCACTTGGTTGAGGTTTATTTAATCTTACCCAGCTATTGCAGAGCATTGGTCTCTACACAATAGGCTAGATGAGGCCTCAGCTGAGCGTCGCCCAATGAAATTACTATTTTCCCTCTGTTGACAGTATCTCACCTGAAATTGCCCCCACTTTCACCCTTTCCCCCGCGCCCTCATGATTGTGCTATATAGTCATGCTGTGATCAAACAGGACTGTTTCTCTCTCCTCATGTTAGTTTTTCCCCAGCTGATGGCAATCCCATTGACAGCAGAAGGTTTTGTTCTGAATCGGAATGTGTCTAACCCTACATACTACCCTGGACTGAGTATTAATCTTCATCCTATTTCTTTTCTTATCCTTACGGTCATCCGATTCTTGGAGTGTAACAGTCTAGTCCTACACTACATTGATGGCTCCTCCCTGGGCTGTGCCATCACTGCAGTCCATTTGCTCCTTCTGCATTTTGTGCCAGGTTTATTTATGAAAATACTAACCAAGATTGCTTTTGAGACCCATCCTTAAAGAACTTTGGTAATAGCATCCTTCCAGCTGAAATACTTCCTTTAATAATCTCTGTCATCTCCCCACTAAACCAGATAGTTTACCACTGCACAGTTGTTACACAAATCCACGCCTTCCTCAGATGAACACTTAATTTCATATTCTGTACCCTGTCAAATGCTCTACTGCGAGTTAAGCATCACTTGCTGAATTTCCTTTGCCTAAAAACTGGTATTTTCCAAAAAAAAAAAAAAAAAAAAAAAAGAGAACATAAACATATATGTCATTATGCTATGATCTTCCTTTGATAAACTTATGTTGCATTTGATCCTGTTTTCATTTATCTGTATATACTCTATTATTCTTCCCTTCAAAACACATACAAAGCCGTATGCACAAGTGGACTTAGTCAGACAGGCCTGCAGCTTTTTGGATTTTCCCTTGCCACTCAATGCCTAAATATTTGCAATACATTTGCTGTTCTCTATTCATAAAAACTCACTATAACTTGATTCCCTTGTAGAAAAGCCTTATGCTAGACATCCGTTTTCATATGCCAGTCCCTTCAGGTAGCTAAGACAAAGAGTCCTTGTGAGCTGGCATGAACTGAGATCAAAGTTTATTTTTCACATCTTACTTGTGGAAATTTCCATTCCTTTCTTCCCATTAGCTGCCTCCTCTATCCCTTTCTTCTTTCTCCCTCACCCAAATTCAACTTCAAAGGAAATAAAGAAAAAGTATTTAAAATGGGAAATGAGATCGTCTTTAATTCTATCTCCATCTTCAGTGCACAGTGTTTCCATTTTTTTTTCTTGTTCTTTTTGTTTGCATAGTTGAAAAATCTTTCACAATTTGCTTAGATTTCCTTTACAAGATCTGTCTCAGCTTGACTTTTGGCAGTTATCGTTTTACCCCTGCACTTCCTGACCTCTCAAATGCAGCTTTAACACTAGTTCTGACATATGTTCTCACTGTGTTCTTACATATGGGTAATTCCTCTCTTCATCTAAATTCTTTCCTTAATAAATGCTAAAACTGATTAAATTCTAAAACTCCAGAGAAGCAGTCATGAATATTTTCATAAATAAACCCACCGCATTCAGATCATTACTATTTATGAAATCATGTTATTTGATACTGAGAAACATATGCTGATCAATAAATAAGAATGTCTGTGATTCTTAAAACATCAAGAAATACAAGTATTGTGAATGAAAAATTATACAAACTCCCTTTTTTAACCTGAAAATTAAAATTCTCCTATTGTCAGAAGCACAGTTACCATACCTTGAAGTAAAAAAAAAAAAAAATAAACCAACCCCAGAACTATATCCCATAAGGATTTTCAGTCATACATTGTATGATCAGTTCAAAATAGAAAGCCCTTAAATGATAAAATGGATGAGGAAAGAGCATAAATAAAACTTAAGAGTGTGAAATACATTGGTGAACATGCTGAGTAGATTAGGCTAAAGATTAATATGGTAACCTATGAGATTTTCTATTATGTTTTCTTCAGGAAGTGGTAAAGTGTCAGGTCTAAGACCACCTACTTTTTCTGATCATCACTGTCTATGCTTCAAAAATAATCAGGGAAATGAACCCTGACTAACCTTACTCTTTTTTTCCTCGCTCTCTATGGTGACTGTACCTTTATGCAGCTTTCCAGTAAGTCAGTGGCAGTTGTTCCTGTCTTAAGTAGAGGCTCGTGTTGTGCAGTTGCTGACGGATTAGAACCAAGGCTACGAGTCACATAATCTCTGCCTCACACCTGCCCCCTGACCACTCACTGAGCAATATGGTTCAACGGTTAGAGCGGCATTGGAAAATAGATGCTGGCAAGAAGTCGTGCTTGTCATGAAACATGGCAAGGGAAAAGAGTGAGTAGTGCAACACAACTTAAGAAATTAATTTGAAACAGAAGCTGCCCCCTTCAATGAGGAAATGATTTAGCATTAAACAAACAGTTCCCTTAGTAACTAATGTATTCCCCTTTTCTTCCTTTCCCTTTGAACATAACCATCTCTGAACTCAGTTTTTCATCACCTTTTCTGTTTGCTTAACTGGTCTTCTTCAACTGTCAGACAGCCAAGCAGCTTGCAGTGAAACCTAAGTCTATTTTCTTTTTATGAACTGCCCTAAAACGCTAAATGGATTGCAGGACCTGCTCCGCAGCTTTTGTTAATGACAACTTACATCAGCTGTGGATCATTCTTTCCAGGCTTTGAGTAGGTAAGGAAGGTACCATATCTAAGCAGATAAGCATATTTCTGATAGAAACAGAAGCATCAGGTGTCATGTATTCATCAGGTCTACATATGTGTAGCAGACTTTCTGAACATCACTTCTTGAAAAATGCACCATCCAGGATGAATAAACTGTGTAGTGTTTCTCTTGATGTTTACCTGGTCCTATGCAGACGGACCAAAATCATTGCAAATGAGCAACCGAACAATTTTAAAGCAGAAGGAATGAATACTTCATACATGTTTAAAGCCTGTGTCTTCTTTCTCACCTCTGCAACCGAGCTTGATGAAGAGTTGGGGAAAATAAAGTAATAATGTACGTGGCTCTTAACTCTTGACATAAACTTTGAATGGAGCTGGGATAATGATGTTTTCTCAGAGTCAGAAAGTATTCCTGTATATCCAGTTTAGATATAGCCAAAGAGAATAACCCTGCAAATACCACGTGAGTTAGCCCAGCCTCTTTTGGTGATGACATTACAGAGCAAAAAGCTATAAAGCTGCCACTACATAAATAATCTATTTACTTCTAAATTCCAGGAGAGAATAATCAGAATATCCATACTTCCCCAATACTGCTCCTTCATCTGTAGGATGGATAGAATTTAGGTATACTCTATATGTCTTCTCAGGCCTTGGAAAAATATAAAATGTGTATATCATTGTCCTGAGCAGTCACAAATCCCAACATGCCTTTTCGTCTTGAACTTCATGAAGCAAGATAAAAACAACTAAGTGTTGAACACAGAGGGCCCTAACTACAAATGATCATGGGACTCCAGCCTCAGAGTCAGCCATACTAGAAATCCAGAATAAGCAAGACAGTTTCTCGTATACAGGCTGTGCTCTTTGCCGCTCTATCCCATGGCAATGACTCCATCTTTTTCTGTACCAATTTTAAGCCTGAATTTGCCCAGAACTATGCACCAATGAATCCCATGAGATCGTCTATTCTATCCCAATTACAAGCTTGCAAATTTATACAGAAAACAGGCACGCTTTTTTTGTGAACTGTTGGCTTTTCTGCAGCCTTGACACATAGCTGTACTACCCCTGAAATGAAGAGATTCAGTGTGAAATCTCAACTTCTATTTGTATGGTTGTTACTGCTATTACTACATTCAGTCAAGTATCACCAGTGACATGGAACAAAAAGAGATAAAGCTAAAAGGATAAAACTCATAATTTGAGGAAAGAAATTCTCCCCATGCCTAGATACAGGGCAGACCTGATGCCTTGAGTAGGAGAGGGAAAAGAGAGCCAGGGACACTTAGTCTGAGTCAGAAGTAGGACACTAAAGTTACAGTTCAATGATCTGATCCCATGCGGAAAACCCAGTGCCTTTAAATTGATGTTCTAGGGACAGCAAATTGATTCATTAGGATTTTCTGATGTTTCAGTAAGACAATATCCATCAATCTTTAACAATGTTCATAGCCCTAGAGGTATATGGTTATATATATCACATGTTCTGGCATATGAGACACCTGTGTATAAGCTGCAACCTTCAAGAGGAGAAATTACCGTTAAGAAATTGCTCCATCTAAAACTGCCAATATTTGTACTATAACCAGTGGTGGCAGAAGAAGCAGCTCAAGCAACAGTGGCAGATACTGCAGAAGAAGTGTCAGTGGTTACAAGTTTGCTTGCATCTGTTTTTCTTGACCACCCCCCCCAAAAATTTTTTTTTCCTTTAGGTAGCCTCAATGTATTTGATGTATTTTCATGTTAGACCCTTATTTAGGAAAAAAAGAAGACAAGCCAAACAGGAAATAAATTACATACTCTGACATGCAGTTAGAATGGCACTGCAAACCACAGACTCATTCCGGAGAGGTTAAGACTCAATTATTTAATCAACGAGCTTGTATAAAGACTCCAGTACTGAAAAATGACTTTTTACCTCTTATGTGAATTAAGATTAATTATAATGCCTAGCTGACAGAATATTAGTCAAAAGCAGTTAAAAAAAAAAAAAGGATCACATTCATTTCTTTTGTGTTAAAGCCATTAGCTTAAAATAGTTCATAATTGGTTTTAGTCTGATGGTGAAAGCAGGGCTGCCATTTTTTTAAATGGGCAGTGTAAATCCAGCAAGAGTACTTCCAGACAGGACCAGACTCTGAGAGGGTCAGTCAAGATAAGTTTCTCTGCTAGACAGTTACTCAGCCATTTTGGACAGCTTCATGCATGGAATTCCATTCTTCAATTATCCAAAATTCATCAGAGTTAAAATTGGTGATCACCAGAAACAAAACCAGAACTGCAGCCTGACATAAGATCAGTATTGTAAAAAAAGACTGCTCAAAAACCAGTGAATCAGCTCAATAGCTTTCAACCAATGTGACTTGCAAAGAAGAATATGTAACAGTTCCACACATTATGAAAATTAATTTTCCTAGATGACTGGTGGGTAAAGTTCCATATTAAGTGGCATTTCACTCCGCTGTTTGTACTTTGTGAGAACATGATATCTTGGATTTCATGTGAGCTCACTCAAATTAAGAGAGTATAGCCTGAATTAAGCCTGCAGGATCAGGATTTATTAACATGAAGAGGTTGTAAGATTTGTTTCATGAAGGATTTTGAGGTTTTGCTACCTCACTGCTTTCAGGACAGGAATGAAGATCAAGTGTTTCAAAATTCTCAAAGGAAAATATTCAAAGACTAAAATGTTGAGAGTCAATTGATTTCTACATTATTGTACTGTAGTATGATCCAGAAATAAAATTCAAATGCCAAACCCATTTCTGGGGAAAATTTAAACAGAGTCCTTATTATGAGAGCACTGCATTATGGTGACGCGTACCCAACTTGGCAAATTTAACCATTTTCATTAGAAGCTGTATTTTTGACAGAATTTTGTCCCAACAGGTTTTTTGAGCCAGTCTCTGTTACTTCATAGTTACAGAAAGACAACAAATGAAGACTGAGTAGTCTTTGAGTGATGGAATGCCAGTGATTTTTGACAGGCATGCAAGTAGTGGAAGAGATATTTGGAACTGTTATTAATAAATGATTAACAACAACAAAAAGAATAGAATTAACAGTTGAGCTAATATGAATGTGTATTCACATGGATTTATTTGCACACATTCATAGGATATATGTGTGCAAGAAACAGAAGAACAATGAGTTAAAGCCTATTTATATAAACGTATTAGGCTACAAAGTAAGAGACATTGCAGAGTAACCCTCCCCAACATAAGAAGGAGGTTAAGAAGAAACGGCTTTTATTCCCTGTCACTCATGATGATTAAAGCACTTTTCTCTAAAGCAGGCAATGGTGGCTGCCCTCACACAGCCTCCTGGAATGAGAACAGCTGCTGTGAATAAGACAGGGTGAGATTTTCGGACCCTCAGGGAGGCATGTGCTAGGCAGCAGCAGCAGCAGTAACAGGGTGAATAATACAAATGAAAAAGATCTGGTAGGGTGGAGTTCTGCCAACAAGCAGGAGCAAGAAAGAGATTACTGGCAGTGGGGTGGGACAGGAACCCAAGCTATCAATAGGAATGGGAACGAGATATTAGAAGCCAGGAGACTTGGCTGGAGTTCCTCCAGACCCAACCCAGCATGCCTCGCTCCCCTCACACCTTCTGTAGGTGCTCGGGCAGTAAACATGCCAGCTGGAAACGCAGAAAGGATTGGAGGCAAACACAGGCACAGTGATTTAAAGGAGGGTTTATAGCCATTTTCTTGGATAGCTGCTGTTCAGCTACCTTCCCATGTCATTCGAGAAAGCTTGCCAGATTAGAGTCAGTCAGACAGTGAGCCGTGCTTCTCCTTTTGTTTGTGTCGAAAAAAACTAGCACCATCCCCTGCCTGCAGTATTTCAAAGACCAACAGTTGTACACCTCCACAGTTCTTTAAAGGGATGAGTCTTTCCAGTGTGCTTTTATTGTTTCTTTTAATTCATCAAATATAGGAACAAGTTCCAGCGACCCCTTATAAGGCTCACATACAACATAACGCAAAGTGTAATGCATTAATATAACCACCACAACTCTTAGGCAATTTCTGCTCTGAACAGCCTAAGGGGACGATAAAGAAAAGCAAGGCTTTATAAGACTCATCATTTAACCAGTTCTCCATCTCTTTATTTCTTCTTATCTCTTTCCAGTTTAAAAAAAAAATAAATGTTCACGTGTTCTGTTTAGACACAACAAAAAGAGAGAAACAAATGGCCACAATCCATTAGGCCGGAATTCCTAATCATCAGGAGTGATACCCAATCTAAAATAAGACCTGTAGCTCTGATATATACTGCAAGGTGGATACAGATAAGTGAAGCAATGAAATGGAAGGAGGGATATAAAAGGCTAAGGATAAAAAAATAGTAGTGCCACTATAACTTTATATTCAGTTACAAGTCAGTATCATGTAAGAAGCAATTATTTTCTCTACAGTGAAAATCCTAGCACTGGAGATTACTTCAGTACAAGCTACAGAGTATTTATAAAAGAAAGGCTTGAAAGCCCACAGGATATAAAAGCATTTGTATGATTTGAAGAGACATGACAAACATGCTAATCAGGATTATTTCAACAAAAACCTAATTTTTAAAGCATAAACCATGCTTCAAGTAAAAGCCTTTAATATCTCCCCTGTTTCTAAGAAAATCTGGCTGACCTTCACATCCTCTGTATATACGTTCATCCAATGCTTTAGGACAGGAGGCAAAGGATATTGTAGCCATCTTCAAAGCTACAAGTCTGTGTAGTTTTAATGTACAGAAGAGTCAGATCTCAGACCTGTTCAAACACGAAAAGCAAAACACCCAAACTACAGAACATAACAAACAAATGTGCCTCTCTTGACTGAAGAGTATAACTATATAAAGACTATTTTTATAATTTTGTAAATCAGGCTTCTTAAACATATAAACCTGGGCAAAAATAAATTTTATTACCAGCAACTATAGACATAATATCATGTGCATTTTAAGCAATGTTTAAACACAGGTCTTTTGATTCTCGGGATGGGTCTTTCTACAGCTTGAATTAAGCGGTAGACTGTAATTTACCCAACTAAGCCAGCCACAAGAGAGCAATCTGAAAGAAAATATGAAAGACATAACAGAGCAATGCTGTGGACCAGCCATCATGAATTCTATTTCCTGGTATCAAAACCAAGGCAACAGCTAGCAGTCAGATAAGACAGGCCAGGCTGGGCCACACAAGGAGAAACACGGTGCCATTCAGTTCAATTGGACTTCTCTGTGCCATCAAAAGACTTGTCAGATGCGACTTCCTACTGTTTTCTTGAGAACTTGGGCTTCCTCTCCTCAGGTGACTAGAGAAAGTGCTCCAGCCCTTCATGAGCCTGGCAAGCATTAGAGAGGATCATAAATGCACAAAGAGGCATAAGAGGTTGCCTAACACACCTCTCTGCTCTCACACAGGACCAAACATACGTATACTGTTCCTGGCGGTTATTGTTCCCACAGGAGAACCCATACTGGACATCGAATACAGACATCCAATGTGGGGACAACCAACCTCCCCGTGGCCATGTTGGTAAGAACTGCCTTTCTATCAGATGGTCCTGCTCTGGCAGCTTATCCTGTTGCAGGGCAAAACTCATTTGCAGCTGACTTGCCTGGACGAGGACTATTGAGAAACTGATTGTTATGAGTAACTCAGGTTAATATCAATAATCCCAGTTTCTCTAGAATGTATCCATGACCAATTTCCATAACATTCACCATTTCCAAGACAGATGTTTTAAGAAATGAATACATGGTAAGGATGCATTCTACCATATTTCCATCCTTTGCTACCATAAGGGTTAGAAACTGCCTGCATTTTTTAACAGCTCGCAGAATGAAATTCAGTACATTTGCAAGAGTACATGCTTACAAGCTTCCTTCTCCTGTACTTTGCCTTTTACAAGTATTAGATTACTTTACTTCAGCAGAAAGCAAGACAAAACCAAAACAGACATCTTAACCTTCAACTACGTGTAAGCAATGTGTTAAACTAAAATACAGGCCCTTGGTTACTTTTGTGAAAACTAGGCCATTATTGGAATTTTTTCCTTCTTTAACACAAAGGAAATCTACTTCTTTTTTTTTTTTTTTTTTTTTTTTTTCCCCACAAGTATCTTTTTACCAGCTTCTTGGGCGGAAAAAAGTATCCTCTCCCACAGAAACTAGGCAGCTTTCACATTGTAAGACAAGGACAAGGTCTACAGTGAATGTGATCCAGCTTGCACCTGTAATCACTGCTGCTTATCTACTGGTCTGTCTATAAAGTCTTGGATGATGAACTAGCTATTCAGCCCTATTCAAGTGCCACTCGCCTGTGCAAGCTAAAACCCAGTCAACGATGACACAGAAACAGTCCTATGGATTTTGAACCGAG
Organism: Podiceps cristatus; assembly: GCA_000699545.1. NCBI lineage: Eukaryota > Metazoa > Chordata > Aves > Podicipediformes > Podicipedidae > Podiceps > Podiceps cristatus. The sequence continues at coordinate 15,568 of JMFS01022600.1, forward strand.
CAAAATAAGTCCTCGTACTGAGGCAGTTGTTGCTAGCACGGTCCAGGTAAAAACCTATGTGTGGCATAACAAGGTTAAGCTGCCAGAGCAGGAAACATGACGAATGCACAAGCAAAACATGAAGGAGGCAGGTTTATAGGTCTGGAAAATCCTCCATCTGCCTTTTCAAGTTCCAGCTTCTCATTCATATTAAAGATAATTTTGAGCTGTGTTTCAACAGCATTGCTAAAACAAATTGCTTTAGGGAGTAGACACCCACTTTCCCAACCTCTGCTTGATGCCCCACAGAGAATAAATAGTGCAATGCTACCGCCAGTTCAGAAGAAGCAATGCCATAAAGGAAATAATGCACACTTGCAATCTCCCAAACATCCTGTTTTTCTGCAGTTATTTATAATTTTAATATAAACTGCAGAAAATGCCGTGTATGCGTGGCTTGCTTTCCTGTGATCTCACCGGGTCCTTCTCATTATAATCACAGGAAAAGTGGTTTAACTACATTCACTGAGTACCAGCTTCTCAGCCCCCACAGAAGAATCTATATTAATACACAGCAGCAAAATGGCAAAGCACAGAATCCTATTTATCCAAGAGTGTTTGGCTGGAAGACGGAGCTAGGTTTGATAATGAAACTGTGAGTCTGGTCCTTTACAGGGTGCACGCTTCTACATGCCAGCCTCAATATATGACTAAAACTGTTTGGACTGGAAAAGTCATTTCGTTTGCCCTCTATACTGCAAACAGCGATGACTAATGATATCGTTGAATGAAAAATACGTTGCTGATGCAATCACACCTAGAATACTGTGCCCTGTGACGAGCACTTTCATTACCAACAAGCCGTTAGCAGACCGGAGGGTACTCAAGAAAGGGAAAAAGATAATTAAAGAGATGGCGCAATTGCCTTAGAAAGAAAGACTAGGATTGCTAAATGGCATTCAGCTAGGCTAGCATGGAAGAGGGGCGAGTTTATCGAAAGCCCTCATTTGAACTCTCCACTGTATTTAGAGGACCTTTGCTGGGCAGGTGTCTCAGGGCAGCAATGTTCCAGGGGCAGTTGGCCTCCAGAGACAAGAGCGTGTGTGGATCTCCTTTCCCAGAGAGACCAGGATGCCAATGGAATCTCCCAGTGGCAGTGTGAACTGATTTCTACAATAGTAATGTGAGAGAGAAAACATACCTAAGCAAAATGTTGAGGGTCTGAACCTAAAGCACATCCTTAAATTATCTAGGTCAAATTGCTGGTGAAATCTGCGAGAGCTCCACACCCAAACAACTTAGGCATCATTTGCCAGTGGGACTGAAACACTTGGAGAATAAATCCAATTGGCTTTCACGGGACTTAGATTCCCCAATGACCAAATGCAAATGGAACTGGAGTTACTTAAAAATCGCCATGCTTTTGAACTACTACCTGCTATTTTGCACAGAAGGGAAGAAAGGCAGAAGTCATACACAACAATTGCTGTAGCCAAGTGTTCAAATACTAAGAGTACTTAGGGAAAAAAGGGAACAATTTCAAAATAACTAAGAGAAGCTCAGTACTAACTACCTTATGGTAACAAGCATAAAGCACAAGAAGAGACCAGCACTACATAAGGGAAGTAGGGCGGCTAATGAATGACAATAATTAGGACCGGAACAAATACAATACACCTGAACTCCAAACAAGAACAAAGGTACTTTCAGGTAAGGTTTCACTGCTTATCAGTATAGGGAGTGAAGAGGTGCCAAGCTTAGACTCACTTCAGACTGTTTCCAGGAGACTCAGCCCAGCTTTGACTACGTCATTCTGGGTAAAACCACATTGTTCAGCCACTCTGGACAAGCCTTCTGAGCATCACCCTCTTTCTGAGGTGTAGTGAAGCAAAAGGGTCAGCTGATACTGGACCTTAGTGGTAGCCTTTTTCCTTAGTAACTACTGACAAGAATAAATGTCTAAAGCAATTCAGAAAGAAACTTTCTCTTAACAAGGCATTATTTATCCCTTCAATACCATCATTAAAAACAAAGTACATAGCACCTAGAGCACAAAGTAAGCATAAGGAGTCCCCAAAATAGAGTAGGTAGACCAAAAATCTATAAAAATCAACGTGGAGAAGGAGCTTTACCCTTGAGTTTTACACAACCCCTCTGTGTCAGGGCACATGATCTGATGCTGGTGGTAGATCTGTTACATAAATCAATATATATACCATCCTGGAGAACATACCATGAGTGCCAGCTGTCATCATGGAGCATGCACAGTGTGACAGCAGGATGCGTGACAGAGTTTGAGGCAGGACTTCTGTCTTCTGATCTGCCACTGTGCAAGAGGCTGGCTGCTATGTCCCCTTCAAAATCTGAGACAAAATGACATTTCAAAGATTTCATGATGGCCAGACAAGGCTTGTATTTATGGACTGTTTCAGCTAATCTGGGATCTCTGATCGCCTTTACATTTGCTTCCCTCTCCTTCGATCTCTCCCTTTACACATTTACAAGTTCCCTCAGCTGGTATTTTTGACAGGTGGAATAAACGAGGCCTCCTTGCATCTCTCTTCACTCAACTCTGACACTCCTTGGGCAGCCCTCTCTTCACCTTCTTCCCTCCAGCTTGGCATCCCTCCTTCTCAGTGATGGCATCTTTATAGGCGATGTTCCCTTTGTAAGCTTTCACCTTTAATAACTCACTGGCAGCCAAGGAATTTTGTCACTTTTTTTTTTTTTTTTTTTTTTTTTTACAGTTCTTTCCCATCATCCACTACAAGATCCTCACCTTTATCATTGTTTTAATTCCTGTTTGCTTGCCATTGGACAGATTCCTACGTCAAGTCAGTTAATACTGTGTGGCTATCCGCAGAGCAGATAATCTTTATTTTTGAAGTGTGTATATATTATGCATAACTTATTCCCCATAATTATACAGAGTGCTCTCATTTCTGGAAATGATTGCTCTTCTTATTCTGTCTGGAAGTAATAAGATACATTACAACAGGCTCCACAGACTGCAGAAACAGCACTGTATACAATGTACTGATAAACTTACAAGAAAGCCTCCTCAAATGGTGTCTCATTTAAGTTACTGGGAAACAAGATGTGCAGGCAAGAGAAGTTTCCTTCAGCACAGTGCCCACCAGTCTTGCTCTATTAAGAATGAAGGGTTTTGCACTGCATAGATTTCTCATCTCCTTTTTCCTATACTTCTTAACCTGCCCCCTCCAATTGCCTGTCAGCACCAGCCTTGACCACTCAGTCACCTACACCTCTTCATCTTATCTCATATACTTTTTTCCATATTGTCACTATGAAAGGAACATCTACAATGTGATCCATAAGAATACTCCCTTATCTTTCTCCAGTAAAAAAGTCTCCAAGAAGAATTATCTTAGAAATCAGTCAGCTAGTAGGCTATTTTTTTTTCCAATGTTTTGCTTTGATGTTTAAAAAAATAAATAGCAGAATTTATACCAGCCGACTGTATCTGTAACTTATGTCCTCCATAGGCTGGCTGCCTGCCATTAAAAGGTTCATCAGCAAGGTGTTGAAGCATCCGCATCTCGAGGGCTCGCAGACATAGTGGGAGGCCATCCATGCATGTGAACACCCGGCTGGGTGCAGCAAGAGACATTTGGCCGCTGGCTTGCACATGCCATGCTGGCGTGCCCCCAGGCCTTCCCATGTCAGATGCAGCAGCTTGCAGCTCTAAGCCTCTGGCTGTTCACGTGCTTGGCTCTCAGGCTTGATGGCTGTCTCTTCCAAAAAAAGGACCGGGATACCTCAATTCCCCAACAAACAGTAACGCTCCTGCCCAGAGGGGACAGTGCTGCAGATCTGAAATCGTGACAGCTCCAGTCCCTCTTTCACTGCTTAAAATAGTTTTGATGCTGCATGTATTTGGGACTCTTACTGACAGTGCACTCATTTCACAATAACCCTGCCAGACATTTTGCCAATGTTAAACAAGCAAACAGTCTAGGAGCACTAGTAATCAAATTCCACAAAAAAATGGAAATTCTTTCTTTCACCTGGTGACAGGAGCCTCCATATGGGTCACCCTAGATTTGGACCAGGTAGCACAAAGATCAGTTCACAGAGCCATCCAAAGGCTTTTTATCATCAATCTCTAATCTGATTTTGGACTATAATTACTGTAAATCCCCATTCCTAACTCAGAGGTAAGAGCATATTATCACCCATGGGTTCTGTTCCCTTGCACCCTTGACCTGTGAATAAGATATGATCCTATCCACTAATGCCACCGTCATCCCCAAAGTGCTTATGACTCCTCAATCCTTATGCATACAATCTGGGCATATTTACATACAAATCAAACACAAAGGCACTTTGTTGTGAAAGCTGTGTTTGTCCGGCAAACTAGTTTTTCAAGGAAGCACGCTGTATTGATCAGCTTCTGCCAGAACACATGAATCAAGCCTCATCAATGCCTCAGCACAAAATGCAATGCATCATCACTGCTGTTACAGCTTGATGGGACGCTTTATTCAGTCAAGCAATCACATGGAGAATTCAGAAAAATGCCTTGTTGAAAACAACTCAGTAGAAAACCATGGCTTAATGAAACAAATACCCCAAATTGCAGTGAAATGCATCTTCACTCTGTTTTTGCTCTCCTCGGTAATTCCTCCAATTTATTACCTATGACAATTCACACTAACCTCTCCTTAACCTGGAACTCTGAGAGTAGGCACTATTAAATGTGATACAGGAAAGAATCCACAAGGTGATATAAATATCATGTTTCTTGTACACTTTTACTTCAGCATGGCTTCGCCTCTCTTCTCCCCATCAGTTTCCCTAGATCTGACCAACTTAAAACCAAAAAACCTGCACAATAGAGAACCCTGAAATAGCATACTTCAGAGGAGGCAGGAAAATGTCTAAAGAAAGATCAGCATATTTTCCTAGAACACCACTTAGAGAATGAATTGATATATTTGGATAGCAGCTAATACCATACTGCATATAACTGCATCCTTACTATTCCCAGGAAATAAACAGGTTTTTTGTAATATTTATACTGGTATCATATCAACCATTTTTCCTGTACTACTCATGGATCTTATAGGAGAAACAAGGTAAAGATAAAAAACTCTAAATACTGACTTGTATCTGAAGCCATCAGCTGAAATTGCAAGAGTTACTGAACTTCATTAAACAAGGCTTCCCTATCAAAGTATTTCCCAAGTGTTGCTTTCTTTGTTCTTAATATGCACAGATACCACGGATCCCTGAAGAGCAGCAGAAACAAATCAGAAATCTGTCAGTTGGTTTTGTTTTTTTTTTCTTTTCTTTTGAGAGGCCTCACACCAGCCAGCTGTGTCCTCATCCACAGAACAGCCCCTTTGCTTCCATTTCTCTCCAGAGACCCACATGGACTCAAAGCAAATCACAGATCCTCCTTTTACCTCCTGCTCCCCCACCTTAGAGAAAGATACTCAACCCTTTCAGCCTAGTTTGCCTTTCAGCTTCATTGCCTTACCAGTATGCATTGGCTACTAGCCCATTTCCCCTCAACTGCAGCTATTTCTACCAAACCTGCTCTATTTGAATGCTTCAGACATCCATGTACTGTGAGATCTTGGGATAGCCCTTCAGTCTGAACCCCAATTTCTACATGCTCCTTCCAAGCCAGTAGCAGCCAAAAGGTGTGATCTGTAACTCTTGACCATGAGGGGCAGCACCAAGCAGTGAGGTGCTAAGATGTAGCCTGACAGAATCTGGTGTCTAGCCACAGCTTTTGAGCTAAATATCAGAGATTATGTCATTTTGAACATCTCCTTTGGAAGTGCTGCATCTCTGCTAGACACTGTCAGAGAATGTGACCCTACCTTTTAAAGCAAGGAGAACTGGAAATCCATCACTTTTTAAATGACAGTCTCCACTCATTCAGAGAGGAATGCTGGTTGGTCCAGGAATTATGTCACTGGCTGCCCCTGTGTTAAGAAACCCTGGGTAAGTCAATGCTCTGCATGGGTCTGAGATCCCTGCCTCTAAGATGGGATAAGATGCATGCCTCAGAGCTGGGGCATGAATTTGAGCTGGGTTCATCCTCCTCAATTCAATTATCAAAGAGTGCAAAAAAGAGCAGTTTAGTTGCGATCTATAAATATCCCGATCTTTACATTGGGTGCTCAGAAAGAACGGGAATTTCCATATTAAATAATTCCCATGTATCCAGTACCAGAGGGAAGGAATTCATTCCTGTTCTGCGTTTACATAATGCTTAACACGGCAGTCAAAAACCAGAATGCAAATTACTTCAGTGACAGATAGGTTCAGACCACAGGTGACCACAGTGAACTTTTCCCTAATGACCTTCCTTCCCAGAGATGAGCAATGTTAGAATTTTTTATAAAAAGAAAGAGAGAAAGAGAGAGAAGGAATCAAATATAAACATAGCAGAATTCATTGTGAGTCACACTGGATATTTAACTATTCTCTCCAACAAGAACCATCTCATGTTTCTCTTTAAATGGGTCAGGAATACGCTGGTTGCACGTGAAAGTTTCAGGGACTGTGAAAGCTTTTAAATTTGTTGTAGATCCTTAAAGAGAACTCATTTAAAGTTAATCTGTACTCTTGAATCCTCATGTCTAAATTATTAGTTAACATTAAATATTTGAAGTCGAAGATTTTTGGAGGAATGTTAGATTAATTTCACTTAAAACCTAGTTGGGGACAAATAATCTCCTTTCTAATTATGAACAAAGTATTAATACTTTTTTTTTTTTTTTTTGGCAGTAATTTTGTGTTTCACTGGTATCTCCAGCTACGCACATACAAATACCCACACAGATGGAATGGAACAACATTGAAATGAGGGAAAGTAAGTTAAGACAAGTGGTGTCTGACAAATCCAAATGCAATAGCTAAGTGTATTAGAAGTACAAAACTAAGGCATCTTTTAAAATCTGAATAGGTGTAATTTTATGAAATTTTCTATTGGCTTTGTGTGGTAAGGTTTTGGTAGCAGGGGGTGTGTGTGTGCTTACAGGGGCGGCTTCTGTGAGAAGCTGCCA
>KL260158.1:9668-20881 GCA_000699545.1 Podiceps cristatus
ACTTTCTAACCCTGTAAATATGGGAAAAAATCTTCTAGCAGCTCTCTGGAATCAGTGAGTTAATAAATTTTGCTCTCTGGATTACTGTCTCACCATTCAGAAATGTAGTTTTACATACAGATTTACTTATTATATAAAAACTAAAACTTTCTTTCCTGAAAAAAAAAAAAAATCTCTGCTAAATTGACAACTTTTTCATATTTGATAAACACGCACTGAGGAATTACCTCAGATACAGTCATGACACGATGCTCTGAAACACCAATCCAATTACATTATGAAAATAAAAATTTTAGATGCAGCATTTAACAAACTACAGAAATAACAAAATAGTTATAAATTCAATGATTTGCAGCAGATATGCTGAAAAGGAAGGAAAGAAAACAGTAAGCAGTATGAAATCTTATTTTAAGCACAGAAGAACCTTCTGCAACACATGAGAGGCAATGGAAAGAAAGGTAAGTGAGGGAGCTATACGCTGAAAACGGCTTTTCCAAGACCAAAGACAGTAACATCGTTCTGAGACTAAATCCCATCCCAATCCCATTGAGATTTGGGCCTGGAATCATTACTACATAAAGCCATGGCAGTATCAAATTAAAGAAAACTAGGTAACAGAAGTTGCATTTTAATGCTTTCTACAAAAAGGATTTAAGATGACAAGAAAAATACTTACACGGGTAAGACACCTCTTTCCAAAGTTTTCGGTTCATGAGTTCTTGTGAGCATCCTCAAATTGTCTCAAACTCCTCTACTGCAAGAAGACTGTAGACAATATCTCAATCGCCATTCCAGTCTTCAGTGGCCTCGTTTGTCTTGATGTTCTTTACCAACATAAAATGATGAAGTGCTACAATAGTGTTCATTTTCTATCCTTGACTTCCTACTAACTCCTAATTTTCTCTTGATCCAACACTGCTAGGAGTCTCAAAGTTATTTCACAGAGCTGGGCCCGACATGCATCCTTATTATGACAGTGTTTCTCTTGAGCTTTCATCTCTCTGGATGGTGAATAAATCGTCCTCTCTGTGGTTCTAGATATACCCACAAGGCCCAGTGAATTACTGAAATGCAGATATAGTATTGAAATGTCAGGTGCAGTGAAGTGTGGCTGCCTCCATGAGCAAGAAACCACAGGCAACTAACTGTGCAGCACAACTTGGTATTTGGAAACAATGTAGATCAACAGGAATTCAAAGCAACAGGACAGTGTATAGAAAGCAACATATGCAGCAACTTGAAATATGACTTCCAATCCAGTGCAAAATTTCCTTGTCCACATTAAGTCAGCAAACTGTGAGCAGTCACATGGTGTATTTAACAAAAGTGCCTCTGGAATTGCATCCACATGGACAAGATTCATTTCAACACAAACTAGTGTTCTACAAAGACACAGAGCTTTCAGGAAAACTGCCCTGATGGTAATTAGCAATTGTTCTAACAACATCTGTTATAACACTGCTAGGTTGTGTAGGAGGTTAGAATGAAGCACAAAATAGTTTTCTCATACTACTAGTGTTTGAAATTCCAAAGAAGCTGTCATATTATAGCAGAATAAGCTTACATATCTGTAGCATTTTTCATGAAGGAAAAAAACAAAACAAAAAAAAAAACCATTGAGACCGACATACATAATCACCTGATATGAAAAAAATGATGTTTAAATTCCTCCTTCTCCTAATTTACAGCAGAAATCCTAATCTGAATATCCTGTATTCCAGTAGGGGCTGGTTCCTACCTGCTCTGGACTTTTCTAAAATTGCAGTTGTGCCTCTCCTGGCTTGGCTTGACAACTAAGTTTTACCTTGCTGAAAATGTTACAGCAACAGTCTGCTTCTATTGCAGAGTGAGGAACTAATGAGATGTCATCAAATCACACTTTCATCATACTTACACTGCTGTAAAGGTTGAAAGAATGCTCTCCACATTCAACATACTCAATTCCTACATTCAGTTACTCAATCTATTCTGTATGTGTGAATCTATGTGCTAAATTAGTATGGATAGGTACCTCAATCCATACTAAATATCAAAACGTCTATGACTTTGGTCCTTATAAAAAGACCAACAAATCTTTTTTTGGAGATTCAAATAAAAAAAAAAAAATGTTACTAGGTAATTATCACTTCCATGTATGTCATTTGTACCTTCAAAAGTTCTTTAACAATACTTTTCCAAACAGTTTTGGGATGTCTTTAGAAGAGCAGAAAGACTCATCACTAGAATAAATAAATCACACACCTGTTATGCAGGATTAAGGATTAAGGGCTCTCTAAATGGCCATAAAGCTAAAATAAAAATGTCTTTCTTCCCACCAAAATATTTGACAAAACTGCAACTGTGTGTAAACGTTATCGGGATATACCATCAAATGATCTAATAATCACAAACTTATTATTAATGGCGTTGTTAATATTATTTTATTATTAACCCTTAATAATCCTTTAGGACCTTTTTTTTAATTATAGAAAGAACACAAAATAAAAGGCATTATCACTTTCAGCAGAATTAATCAGGATGCAAGTGACTCAGAACTGCAAGACAAAGGCTTCAGTTATTGAGAAAAATCCAAAAATCAATAGTTGAAAGAAGGCAATAAGTAATTTAAGGTACAAATCAACATTCACTTAAAATCAGAGCAAGAAATTATAAAATCTAGAGAAAAAAAAAAAATCTAAGGTAAATACAGAGTATTACTAGGGTAAATATTAAATACACTAATAGCTTAAATATTTTTGCCAGGAAACTTCTGCAGTTCTGCATTTATTTCTATCTAGATTATTTAAGCACAATTCATGGACTGAGTTTTGAATCCTTCTATGATTTTATTGCAAACCAAAGGATTTTTGAGGTACTTCATAAACTTTATGTCCCTATTTTAAGTAAAATACACACCCATTCATTCTAACTTGAATGCATCACTCAGTGTAACTTGAATATATTAGAAAGACTCAAATCAAAAAGCTATTTAAAGTCAAATCTTAGAATTTTTTTATATGTCACTGAGGGAAATACCTGCTGTTAGTACTTAGCCAGGACCACTACTATATTGAAGAAAATACCTTCATTCCAGTATTTTTCTTACTATATAGATATTAGCTTTTAAATGAGCTTTTAGAATATAGTTTTCTGAGTTTCAAACATTTTCAGTGGCAAAATATCACTGATGGTTGTTAGGTTTTGAATTTTGTCTTTCTTCACCGGACACTTACTGGAATAGCTATGCTCTCCAATACAAAAATACTGACAAGCTGGCAAATACATTAACATCACCAGGGTCTCCAAATGTAAGTTGGTGGTAAAGACAAACTTATTTACCATATTAATTAAATGGTCTATTTAACATGGAATATCAATTCTCTAATCACATCTCATTTGAACTTCTTATTTCAATTAACAACCCTAAAGTCTACTAGAGACCCTACTGTTCTAGGATCATTAAGAACATTTTCATTATCTGTCAAATGAGGGAGTAAAAGGCAGAAACTGCAAGTGCTCTCAGGAGTAGGCCTCTACCCTACTTAAGAGATGATTAGGGAGAAAGCAGCAGTAGTTCTCATTAGTTGCTTAGCAATGAAATGTCCTCCTATGAAACAAGGAACAAACAAAGCAACAGAGGTGTTGCCATGCAAATGAGTAAATGGACAGTCTATCACCACTCAAGGGTAATCTGTCCTTCATGAAACCTAATCAGTCCGGATTAGGACACCAGTGGGTATCTTGCACAGAGAAGGTAGGAAGGATCCACTATATATATACAGCCTCGCTGAAGCAGCCAGACAACGCATTGCTCGAGTTTACATATAAGCCTTCTCCATTTTCATTGGATATGCATATGACAAATAGAAATACAAGGAAAACAGTTTTAATTCAAGCCACATGAACATTGTCCTTTTTACTACTTAACATTACCTTTTACATCCGTAGTTACACTCAAATTATTAATGAATTATTGTTAATGATTAGCCATACTCTTAAAGTGTATAAAGACTTAAATACCAATCTATAGATTTAAGATATGAATCATATTCCTGTAAGAGATAAGAATTTAACCAATATCAGAGTTTGCCAAACAAAAAAGTTTTCAAAATGTATACTCAAATATAAGGCCACAAACTCAATACAGCTATTTACACTACTACTGTTAATAGTATTGTTACCCCCAGAAGAGCAGAGTTCTTAACCAGAGAAATTTGATTACTGCTGCCTTAATTCTCAGACCCTAATTCCACATTGCCATTCTTTCAGTCACAGATTCAGTTTAATGGTTCCCTCTACTTTAATCTCCCCACCACTCATTTAAAAATTTTCCTTGTTTGATCTTTTTTTTTTTTTTTCCTTGTTTTGGTGTGCAGGGTTTTTTGTTGTCATCTGGTTTGGTGTTTTTTTTTTGTTTTTTTTTTTTGGTGTGTGGTGGTTTTGTTTGTTTGTTTGTTTCCTTTTGTTTAAAATGCTTCTTTCATAAGTAGAGAATGCTTATTTCCTAAGTGGTGTTTCATAAGTGAACACTTCTTAACTAGAAATCAAGATGAAAGCTGTCTGCAACTTCTATAGAGCATTTTGTTTGGCTGTTTTTAGTTGGGGGGGGTGGGGCATAGTTGTTTGGAATAAAAACCTGAAAGATTCCTGAACTCCACTGACTACATAAAATCTGATTGCTTCTCTGTATATATTAAAAGAAAACTATATAGATTTATAATTACAAAAATTGATGATAAAATTCATATATCAAATTATGCTTTGATTAACTAATCCAAAACATTATTCAGATTAAAATGAAGATGCTGTTCCAAAACCAGTACCAATCCATAATTCGGTATTAAGACAAATCTTACCTATATATTCACAAACGAAGACTACAAAAAAAGGAGTAACAAGATCATTTATGCCCTGAACATATCCGCTGGCTGGATGACGTATTGCCCAGATAAACAAAATTCTTTCAAAGATCTGGAAAAGAATTAAAGAAACTATCAGATAATTTATCAAGTGATGAGCACATTTTGAACACGACACTGGAAAATTATATAAGGACAAATTAAAAATGACAGAGTTACTAGTAGAAAAACATGCATACAAAAGCATAAATGAACACTGGCATTCAGAATTAACTTCCAGCACTAAGTAAGCTTCTCAGTTCTTCAAAAGGAAGATTTTCAGGGCATTAGCAAGTGTTATAACCAACCTAGTATATAGTTACAGCAGTTACAACAAAGTAGCACTTATTCACTGAAGCTTTTTCAAGGATATAAAATTCTTCTTTCCTCAAATGACAGAAATATTAAATCATCTCCCCATTATTTTTTACCTCTTTGAAAGAAGTACTTCATCAATATAGTATTCTATTTATTCCTAAATAACAGAAAGAAGTATTTGATATAGCTTACATTTTTTAATAACACACCCATAAAAAGAGATTCCATAATAGTTAAGCTTGCCTAATACCACAGCGTAGGGTTTTAGACTTCAGAAGTATGTATACTGGTTAATAAAAAAATCTGAAAACAGAAAAACGTAAAAATAAGGTACTTGCCTGCCATATCACATAACATCAACCCCTCAAGTCTGTAAACTGTACCTTGCTTAGGATCTGCAAAAGCTCCTAAAGCCACAACATACCTGACCATGAGAAGGACAGCATGAGCAAGGAAATCACACAACTTCTCTCCAACACAATTTAGATCAGTGACAAGCTGTATTTCCTCTCCATTATTTGCTTCTGAACGTGCTACATGTCTTTAAAATGCTGCAAATAAGCAGCAGAGTGAAAGCTGCTACATGTTTTGCCCTAATTACAGGTACTCAATCAGGTATAATCTCCTGAAACAAAAGAGCATTTGCTCTTTCCCCAGAAGGTCTGCCCAAGAAGCCCGAATGCAGAGGCAGGTAAGCGGAGCACTGAAAGGAGAGCTCAAACCAAAGGACTATATCACTCTTAAGATCAGGCCTCAATACTAATAAAAACCGAGAGACTTTGTAAGGGCCCCAAGGAAATTGCATGGTTTGCTACAGCCCTAGAAGTCAATAAATGTTCAGACTTCAAGAAAGCCCATAAAAGAACGGCCCTGGAAGGACCCAACAGGGAGAGGAAGTTTAGTTTATCAAGCCTGTATTATTTCTATTCAAACACATTATGTTTTTGCTAGATTAAGAAGTTGACAATTCCAATTCCATTTTAAATAAAATGTTATTCTTTAGTTTAAAAGCACTCTTGCTGTCATTTTCAAGTAAGTAAAGGTCCAGGCATGCGTGACTCGCATCTGAGTGCCTGAGAGTCCCATCACAGGCTTCAACATGAGCTACCTGAAGCTGAAACACATTTGCACCTTTTGCTTTGAAAAAAAATCCCAGATCAACATCTACCCTTCTCCCACAGGCTTTCTTTTAAGAATCAGTTTTCCTTAATCTCCAGGTTTTGTGTTTCTGTGGCATGCTGAAAATCCGCAGAACAAGGGAGACAGTCAACAGCAATAAATATGAAAAGCTTTGGCAGGCCCTGAAACACAACCCTTAACGCAGCTCATGTCTGATCCATTATAGCTACAATTAAGATTCAGTGTCCGCTCAATATGATTTCAGTTTTGGGGCAAAGATGAGGCAGAAGGAGGTATTAATTTAACAAATTCTCCATAAAAGCCTCTTGTTTTCATTAGCCAAGATGCTTTTTCCTTTAGCTAGAAATTCTTCTGGGTGCTAGTCCTGTCATGTCATGTTTTTTAAAATGCATTGCATATTAAACTGAAAAAATACCAACCTCTGCCCATCAAGAAATAGCCAGTGGGGTTTCATTGTCTATCAACAGTTGTATAAAGACCCTAAGTTCTGCCATTTACAGCTTGCTTTTACATTTTACATAATTATATCTTTATGAAATTATAGTTCTTTATGCCATATCTTTACTATTATTGGAAAAGTGCAAATCTATCCAGGTTACTTAGCTCACAGCCATCCTTCCTGCTTCTGTCAGTTGCCATTTCTAATTTCAGCAATATCAGTTTTTCAGTACTATCTGTGTTATCATTGTATTTCACTTCAATTAAAGGACATGTTTAATGTACTGCAAATACAAATAACTTTCTTGAAAACCAGTATCAGATAGAGGTGACTAGAAAAAAACTATTTAAATAGCAATTGCTGAATGTAGAATAGTGTGATGCACTAGGCTAAACATAAAACTCCTGGTGTGATGGGGTTACAAAATATGTATAGTAAGAAACAAACAATCATTAAAAGTGCTTTTCATGAAGGTATGTCTCAAGTCAGACAATCCCTAAGTTTGTACCACCAAGTCAAACAATCCCTTCAATTTGTACCACCAACCTTTCCTTTCTTCAGAACTCGATGATAGACATATTTTGCATTGCAAATCAACACGTCTTATTAAAATCCAGGTATGAAAACTAAGGTAGGGGGTTGTGTTTGGGTTTTTTGTTTGGGTTTGGGCTTTTTTAAAATTATTGAGCAGGAAGGATCACTCAGTGATTGGCACATCAGCTTTAATATCCCCAAATGCATCTAATCAGAAATTCAACAAATACACACTGAAATAGTGTTTTCAATTTCCCACCTATTTTCATAAAGTTTCATTTACTGTTCTGAATTGAAAAAAATGAGCACTGAAAACCTGAAAGGCAGACTGATTTAAGTTTCTATACAGCACTCATCACCGTGTTCAAATAGGACTCATTAAAAAGGTCACTTTCCCAAAAGGTTTCCTTCTTGATTTCCAAACCAGCAACAGAAACTGGAATTACTTTTTTACTATGAACCACTACATCTCATGAGATGTCATTACCAATCAATTATTCTCCTTTGAATTTAACATTCATTCATAATAACAGTAAGAACCATATTCATATACATAAAGAGTAGAATCCATTAGCTTTAATGCAGATTCTGAATTTCTTGTGGGTTTTGTAACCCCAGAGGAACTCCAAAACCCCAGAAACTTTAATCATGAAAGCTTTTGAGAATTTGCTTTTTGTTTCTCTAAGTAGGGAAGAAAAAAAAAGAAAAAGTTGAGAAAAATTTATAAACTATTTTAAAATTATGTTGTTTCCTTGAAATTACTTTCGTCATATAATGCAAGCATACATGAGAAATACACAGCCATGTACTACCCATTTCAAAAAAACTCAATGACAAAGCAGAAAATAATTATAAATTGGAGGCTACTCCACATCAACTAATCAAATTTATTAAACCTACACTTACAGTCATTAGTCATTAAAATAAACTTGACTCTAACTCCTCTCTCTTCTTTGAGGGCCACTACTTGTTTATTCCCAGTCGTTTAAGGTCTTGCTCCAGCATTACCTCCCCAGATCTACATAACTCCCATAAATATGAACACTTTGATTTTAAAGGGAAGCATTTTATTACAAAAAACAAAATTCAAGTTCAGTTAAGAAATTAAAACAGCTTTAACTCTAATAAAAAGCCCTTTGGGAACAGGGAGTCAGTTAACACCAAGAAAAAAGATCCTCAAATAGTAGCATTTGTTAACACACGTTATGTTTCTGGTCTTTTGAACAGCATTTTTTTTCAACTTTGTCACCTACAATCTCTTCACCTCATTTTAAGTAACATTCTTCCTGGTAACTGTATCACTATTCTAAATCTCTGCAGTATCAAAAATTAGTATGTACAAAACCCAACATAATATCCCCAATAACAGCCTTGCACACTATGCCACCTTTTGAAATCTGTCTTTAGCCCATACTCTGATTCCTTTCTCTCCTTTTTAGCTCTTGCCATCTTGCTTTAAGAAAGGGGAAGCAACTGTTGCTCATCTGGGACAAGCAACATCTTCCCCCTCCCTGAAAGAGAATCAGCTCTGGGAACAAAGCAAGAACAAAGCACTCTATATAGAGAGTCTTACACCAGACAAGTTTAAACAGTTCATTTCTCCTTCACTAAAACACGGGGGCGGGGAAAGAAACAAGATCATTTTGGGTTATGTCCACCCAAACCAAGAACTACAAAACCACAATCATTGTACATCTGAACCACAGTCATATTCATCTGAGGCACAGATGACCTTCACTGAAACCTTAAGAGCGTTTAATGATGCCAATGCAAGGAATTAAAAACACCACCCCAAAAAAGCCACTACTTTATGTTGAATGCAAATACATCTTCAGAATAATTTAAGAGACTGTTGCTGATACAATTCAAGTATTTCTTTCCTCTTCAAAGTATTTGAGCATTCTTCTTCCTGTAGCCATTTTTTTCATGAAACAGTATTCCTCTCCAATCTCATTTACTGGCTTATTTCTAGCTACAACACTGACACTGATCTTATTCATTTCTTGCTAGTATTGTTTCCCTTCTTGTCCCTTTATTTTTCTTACTTTAGTCTTTGATTCATCCCTAGAAAAATGTAGATAAAACACTACTGTGTAGAAAGGAGATGAAAAGCAGTATTCTTACACCATATTCTTTAAAAAAAAACCACCTGTAATAGGCTCTTTCTCCAAACCAATCTCTCTAACACCTGTGGAGGGGCGTTTACATTAAGCAAATAATTGTAAGAGTGGAAAAACAAATGAAAGCTAGTTCTGCATATAACATGTATTATCTACCAAACTATGAGAAGATATTCTGTGTGGCTTTATAATGATATTAACAGAACCCAGAACCATTAGAAAGGAGAAGAAATTGAAGAATTAAAAGAAATACTTGAAAGAGGATGATTCACACCATCAATAATATTTATGACCTATATACTTACAAAGAAAAGTCCCTGTGGGATTCAATTACCAACAATATAGACTGATTAACATTAATTTGATTAACATTTTTATCATTAACTGATGTACATCTACCACAGTAGTAAAAGAATTTAAATAGTGTACTCGACATACAAAACGTACAAAGAAGCAAAATCAAATACGGAACGAAAAACAGTCATGCTACAAATTCACAAAAAAAAAATTTCACAAGTGGAAGACTATGATAAGAACTTCCAGACCTTGAATGATTTTGACAAATACATAGAACCATGCGAACTATGTTCTGGATTACTTCAAAAATACATTATTAACAAAATACCTAAAAAGCAAGAAAGGAAATAAAACCTCAAAGACACAAGACCAAAGAAAAATTGACAGATTTATTGCAAGATATTAATGAGATGCCTTTCCTTTTACTACTCATATTTACACTGTTATTCCTATATATCCTCATTTTTTGGACTTCTTTAAGCTAGTTCTAAAGTCAAAAAAGCAAGCGTTGCCAAATTAATTAACCAATGCTGTGATACCAGATTCATTAACAAAATGATTTAAAAAAAAAAAAAAAAAAAAAGTTAATTCTTTAGTTATTCTTACCTCTGTTACTTTGGGCTGAAGTCTCAAAACTTCAGGACTCATGCGTGGGATATCTATATGGATCTAATTAGACAGAAAGAAGAATACTGTAAAAGGAACCAACAGTACACTTCAATGTACACTTCAACAACACAATACTTAAAATAATCCTATGGTTTTACAGTATTAGTTACTGTACACTATTTTTTGAATGACATGGATTTAATGTATTTCAAAACATAGTTATGTCTTTACATCACTGTTAATCCATCAATGAGGCAAAATTAAAGAAACAATATACTTTGTTTTCACATTTTAGGATCCTTATATCACATTTCAATTGTTTACAAATTATAGTCATATTGGCAATACTCATTACCTCAAGGTAATTAAGAGTAAATACGTACTACTTCTGTAACATCCTGTTCAGTTGATACTATCATATATACTTCTTGCGACTAAAAATCAGGCTTGAAGCTGAAAGAAAGATCTCAGCTTCCCCTGTCCTAAGGAAGGCTAAAGTAGGATTGCTTAGTCTATACTTAGTGATACAAGCTATTAATTTTAATCCAAAACCTGAAGAAAAGTTACCTGCTTATCTAGGTGAGTAAGAAAGTTTGACACAAATTTATTGCACTTCACAGACAGTTTCAACTTCTTAAGCGGAAGTATGGAGCCAGTAAGAACTTGTCACTGTTATACTTTCCCTGTACCATCCTCACTCATTTGAAGGAGAGTCTGAGCAGCAGATGAAAGGTTTGAAAACCCTGCTATTCTTAAATGGAAGATCATAGCAGCACCAAATGGCAGCACCACATAGCATCTCTAAAGCTGAGATTTTAAAAAAATCCAATATTTTGAATTTCAGATCAGAATATTTCATTTTTTTTGCTTCTGAAATGT
>JMFS01022608.1:0-13705 GCA_000699545.1 Podiceps cristatus
ATGATCCGTTGTGGTCTCAATTTATGACACTTATATACCCTACAACTACCAAGACAAGCCATTCAGCAAATTTTAAAGGACTACAGAATGAGATTCCCTTGATGGAGCCGAAAGGATTGGAGGCAAGAGACCAAAAAGTGGACTAGAAGATGCAGGGCAGGAATTTAGGGGCAAAGTGGGAAAAGGAAACAGGGAAAGGGTGACAGCATAGCACTAGAGCAAGTCATCTGTGGGAGGAGGGTAAGACACATTTGAATGGGAAGAAAAGACAAAATAGGGTAACCGTTAAATACACAGGAGTTTAGAGGAAAAAATTTGAGAGTGTGGGATTTCTTATCTGACGTCCACTCAAATTCAGACTACAAGGAGGAAAGGAAGAAAACACATCAGAATATTGTGTATAAATGGAAGAAGGAGGAAACATATTTTTCTTTTTAACTTAAGAGTAGGAAAAACAAAATACTTTTAAAGGAAAGAAAGTGTACAAGCTGGCGAGCTAGCGCCTCTACTGTATAAACAGAGTTTGTGCAGCCTAAAAATGATGCCACATCTGCAAATCAGCTGGACTTTGTCGGGAGAAGGCCAGACAGGAGAAATGGCAGAGGACAAAAATGTCAAAGGAAATTACAAAGCCACTGGAGTCTAGAAAAGCCCTGAGGTGAAGTGACTTTATGTAAGTAGCACATGACCAGCACAATGAGTCACCTACCCAACAATGCACCAGCTCACACTATTATGATGGAATTATGGTGGCTAAACCCACCCAAAAGAGGCTAATAATTTTATATTTAAAACTGAATTAATGATAAAATGTATCTTTACTTACAGAACCAGTTGAAACCATTTCAGCAATAGCATGGCTAATATTGACATCAGAACTTTAAAATGGTTATGAGACACTTCTACAGATACAGAAGGTAATGAAAATTCACAAAACTCAAAAGCAAGCAAGATCTAACTATTAAAGGTCCAGAGTGCACTTACTTTGGCTAAGTTCATCTCATCTAATGTCTTGGTACCATAAAAGGCAGAAATGGTCTATTTCCCCTGCTTCCAGCCACACATACCTCCTACTTCCTTTGCATGGGTTTTATTATATATTTTAGCTTTCCACGAGCCAATCCAGCTCATGGAAGCTAAAAACACAGAAGACACGAACACTGTTTTCTGCCACATTAGCTAGTTGAACTAACTCACCATGAGCTGGAGAAGTGCTGCTGACACAAGGGAGAG
Source organism: Podiceps cristatus (assembly GCA_000699545.1). Lineage (NCBI taxonomy): Eukaryota > Metazoa > Chordata > Aves > Podicipediformes > Podicipedidae > Podiceps > Podiceps cristatus. The sequence goes on from JMFS01022608.1 coordinate 1,234, forward strand.
AACAGGAATCAACAGCCAGTAGCAGCAGTGACTGCTGCAGGACCATCCCCATCAGCAGCGACTGCTGCAGGACCATCCCCATTCAGCAGCCACAAGCAGTTAAATTATCTCAGTAGCTGGTGTAATTGCATCCCAGTGCTGGTGAAATCATACCTGGAAATAAGCCTAAAATAAAATCACCCTTCCAAGGCAATGGATTTGGAACCTCCTACATTTCTCAGAATCTCTAAGCCACAGTGAGAGATATATATGTTTCTGTATATATGAAACTATGCCCTGCTCTATGGCAGCTATTCAGGCTGAAATACCACCACACATGTAATGCAATGCTAGACGGGATGATTATCACAAGAAACTCCAGTCTGATAAACCAAACTTGTTTATAATAACGTAAAAGAAACCTCCAATTACGGCATCCTCAGACAAAAGCTTCTTTCTGTTCTTTCCAGGAAGTCTCCATCTCCATAATATATGCACCGCAGAAAGAGCCCCAAACATTATATTATCTCACCTTACAAGCTTATTCCATCATACACTCATCTGAAAAAAGATTTTAGCCAAGACTTTACTAATTTAAAAAAAGATACTACTTCCTCCTCTCATCTCCCTCTCCACTCCTTTCCCAGCTGTCCACTGCCACTTTCAGACTAGACAACTTTAAACTCAGGAGGGAAACACCCAAATGTGGAGTTTTCAAACAAGACAGCAAATCGAAGAGGCTTACAGAGGTGTCATCACCAAGAGAAGGACAAGGCTCCACTGATCAGCAACAGCTTACCCTTTTGAAAAGCAGTAAGCCTTCAGAAGAGATCAGCTCCCCCACATTCTCACCTTAACTCCAAACAAACCAACCCCTGAAATTTCTTCTGTCCTTGACACATGATATGCGACAGCTATTTCTCCAAGGAGGTTATTAAAAAAGAGGGGGGGGAAAAAAAGACCAAAAAGAAAGTCCTCCTAACCCATCAAGCACATGCCATACTTTTCAAGTATCAAATTTTAACAATGAACTTCTCTAAGGTGAGATTCATGAGCAGATTCTGGTATCATCACAGTATTCTTCAGTTTCATTAAGATAAATCACTCTTCTAAATGTAACAAAAATGTCTTTACCGGAGAGTGTCTGGTAGATCCTCTTGTGAAATACTTGTCACCAGCTTTTGGAACATATGGAAGAGTTCTACTTTACAGATCTTGGATCTGATAGAAAAAAAGAAAACAAATTATGATGGAAAAAAGAAATCAGAAATGTACTTGCTCTTACAGCTCACAGTAATACACACCAGCTGAACATTTTTGATAAAAAACATTGTTAACTCCTCAAAGAATGTAAAAACTTCTCTACAATTTAAATTTTTCTACCCTATCCAAGTTGGCCACCTGTCTTTTCCCTTTGTTTTAAATGTTATATTGACAAAGAGCTGCATTGCCCCCATTGTCCCATCCCAGAACTCTTTTCAGTTTGCAGAGAGAACACTTTAATATACCCATATTGTTATCTGTGTGAGACTGCACCATCATCAGCTCACAACTACAGCAAGGTTGAGCCAGGACTAGTCCCAGAAGTCAAACAAGCACAGAAGGCCTCCAAAGGCCTGTTAAAACTGGCAAACCTTGTATCATTCAGAACAAAAAAACAAAAAAACAAAAAAAACAAAAAAAAAAAACAAAAAAAAAAAAAAACAGCAGAAATATCTGAAACAATACTGTCCTTTTCACAATGGTGAGGAGGACGAGGAAGACACATTCAGCAACAGCCACAGGGTAGTTAAATATAAAACGAGTCAAGGTTTGAAAAGTTGTTTGAAGATACCGGGGTGGGGGGAAGAAACACACACACCACCTAAACAAACAACAACAAAACACCCCCATCACCACACAAACACCCACACTTCCTATTTTGCTGGAATGTTCTTTAAGAATCCCCAAATTGGCACAAAGATGCCCTAAAATCTCATGTTCATGTGTCAAAGTTTTATATTGTAGTTTTTGGTGGTTTAGTTAATTAAGCATTAACAAAAGCACATACCAGACATCTACCTACAAATTCCTTTTAGTCAGTCAGCTTTACCTTCCTTCATATTTAGTGTTATCTAGCACATTGAGGGGAGGAAAAAAAACCCTAAACAACACTCTCCACCAATCACCCTGAGATCCCTTGAGGGGAAAAAAAAAACCCAAGGTAGAAATACAGGTCTTGTTCAGTATTAAGCACACATCTCCCCCCTCAATAAGGCTATAAATTCCTTATTTTCATTATAAAAGTTCCCTTTGTGACTGTTTATCACAAAACTGTAAACAGTTTACTTATTCCTTAACATTGTTTTTAATCCCGAATTCCTAAGGAAACAGTCCTTTGCAATCAGTCTTGTAGTCTCCTCTCTAATAACTTCTGAATGTTTTAAGTGAATTTTGAGCTCATCTAAAAAGAGAGGAGGATCTCTGAACAATAATTAAGTTCCTACAGTTTTGTGCAAACTGGCAGCTAGTACATGGCTCTGAAGTTTTGGAGTTGATACACAAATGCTATGTAACAAAGTTAACGCCTACTGAGAAAAAAAGGTGGGTTGGTCAGTTTGATCTTTCACACGTCTTCTGGAATACATTACACACCACATATTGAAAACTAATTCTATACAGTGCACATAAAGCTTGTCTCAAAAGACACACTAAATCACCCAGGTCACCTGTGCTAACAACACCCCAGACACCAATACTGGTCACAAATCAAAGTTCCCGGTCCTCTTCTTTCCAGGGAAATTTTGGAGGATATACCAGGATAAAGTTCAGTCAAGTCAGGCCTAACTTCGAGAAGCTCAGAACGTGCAACTCACAGGCATGTGAATGAATTCGCCACAAGAATTGTCTAAGCTCTACTTAGCATTTTATTCACTACTGTCAGGATTATTGTCTTTCTCCCAGAAAACCTGGGAAAAATGAACAATATGACCATTGATAAATTGGTAGTATAAGCAGCCAACAACCAAAACATGACCCCAACCCTAAAGCTGAACTTCCACAGACCAATGATCATTTCGGTCACCTCACCTAAACTGAGGAACATGTAGAGAGATGGAGAAATTTGTCTGCAGATGTTTACAAGTAATTCCTCTCAACCACAAGAAAAATACATTAACTGTTTCTTTAAGCATTCATAGTTGATAGATTATGACGTTTCCCAGAGCACAGTGTCAAGATGACAACTGGAAAGGTGATGTGTTTTGTGTTAGGAATCTGCTACAAGCTTTTTGTAAGATTTTCAAACTTTAAAGGCCAAAGCAGCACTTTTAATAATCAGACATCCAGGTCAGCTGGCCTGACTCTTACAGAAAAAGAAATCTGTAAAGAGAAGACCTGCAAAACACCTTTCCTTCACGGTCATAAACCCAAAAGATACAAACCAAAAATTCTGCTAACTTCACCAATAAATAAGCGGTCTAAGAAGAACTGATTACAGTCTCCCACCACCGTATCTACAACGGTCTCTTTAATCAACAGTGACAATGACAAAGAAGAAATACAATAAACTTGTTAACCCTCATTCAACTTTTCTCATTCTAACTCCTCTATTTTTGCCTGCTCCCTACCTTTCCCCTTTCTCCCCACTCCCTAGATTTCTTTCTGCTCTGACAATGTACGACAATGACATCACACGAGCTATCAGAGGCATGCTAACAAATAAGATACGTGAATCCAGATATTACATTCTCACACCTGCTCTGATGGCTCCCAATCCCCTTCTTTGTTGTTCCCTGCCGGAAGCCATTTGAGGTGACATCCAGAGGTTGCTCAGGGACTGCACTCCAACTGATAGCTGTAGAAGAAGGGATTATGAACAAGGAAGATAATCCCATTGCAAAAGCAGAACTTAACAGTTCCTTTCATTCTATGTTTTCACATGATACCACGCTGTTTCCCAAAATAATTCAAACTAGAAAGAGGACTATGGTTTTCAGGATTCCAGTACCTAAAAGAAGATGTAAATTCTATTTAATTTAAAAACAATATACACACACAGAGCTTTCATCTTAAGAATCCTTCAAGAATCCATGCCTCTCAATATTTGGACTCCCAGCTTTGTAATTCTCCCCTTTTTAGAGGAATTGTACTTTCTTTTGTGCATCCTGTCTGGACAAAAGATGAAGAAATTTCCAAGTCAGATGCTGTAGCTTCACATCAGGCTGTGAAATACTTAAGCTACTTACACCGGTCACTATGTTTTCCTTATTATTGCGTGCTACTACTTGCATTGTATACTCTAAATAGTTCTATGTTTGATGACTGACATACATCAAATATCTGTAGACTTTACTTGAAAAATATTATTAGCTATTAGTCAAATAAAAATAATTTGTTGAAAGAGATAGCAAGTGCCAACAACCTTATCGTTTACCTCCATTCCGGTAACCTTTTTACCATCTTAAACTGTAAACTTACTGCTGAAACTCTGCATGCCACACTTTATAGATTTATAAATATCTAGCAAAGCATCAGTAGCATGTTAACAGAAACAAGTGATTGACACGCCCAATCTGCTCCTCCATAGCCTAACAACAGTTCCTTTAAGTTCTACTGCCTTGACGTTATTTTTGTTCCCTAAGTTCTCCCATTTCTGTGTTCCTAACAAGCACACCAGCTGCACGTGCATTAAGCAAAAAGACAATTTTCACAGCTTCTCTCCTTCATGATACCATCTTGCCGTTCAAGATGCTCAAAAGCTACACCTTACAAAGAATATTATGGACATTTGTTATGTTAATCACACTTGTATTATGATTCAGCTGTATGCTGCAACTGCTATACTGTTAACCATAAGTTGTACTTGCATTGTGATTTAGGTACAAAACTGTAACACTCTACTAAATTAAAATCCCGTGTAATGTCAAATGACATTAAATACATACATACAACTGGTGTTAATCATTAAACCCTCCATGTGCGGAGTATCTAAAACCACCTGGTCAAGGATATCAGATTCTGACAAGCAGATGAAAATTTGCTTAAAAATGAAATGAGTTTTCTATTCTTTCACTTCTTTGTAGTTATTGCAAACTTCAAAATATGAAACAGAACACATTTTCCTTTTTAAGAATATCAGCTGAAATGTTCCTATCAAGCGTATTTCAAGAGTCGGTGTTACAGCCCTGAATTTATAGTTTATTCTGATTTTTACTCCTTCAAGAAAAAAAAAGCAACCTGGCATAACTCATATATGCAAAGAACTATGATAAAGCATCATTGATCTTTAACAAAATTACCCGAGCAACTTTACACACAGCAAGGTATACACAGGATTTCAGTCACAGTTGGCTTCAGATCTTTTTTGCTAAGTAAAATTGCACCATTTTTCAACGATGGATTTTGTTTCCTATCTCACAGAACCAAAATATTTTCCTTCCTGGCATCTGTAAATAGCTACAGTTTAATGAATCTGAATTCCATTAAGTAACCCTTTGTTTCCATTGTATTTTATCATCAGCTCTACTGTAATAGAATAACTTCCAGTTAAGCCAGAAGAGTATACAACAGCAGAAGGTAAGCATGTCCAAGTTTAAGGAAACTGCCTAACTATACGCATACAGGGGCAGTTCCATTGGGGTTTTTTTTTGTTGTTCTTCCCCTCCCTCCCCCCCAAAACGAGACCATGTTGCTAAATCACAACGTGACTTGCATATTCATTCATCACCACGACAAAAAAAGCAATGTCCAAAACCTCTATCAATTAAGACCTTTACACTATACTACTCTGTATTCATTCTACGTTCAGAGATTTCTGGAGCAATTACAAGCATAACTCAGCATGGCAAGTCTTCCATTCATTACCAATGAGAATGAAAAACTAATGAAACAAGAAGTCTTTTGATATTTTTGTTTTCTTATTGCCCTCAGAACCTTTGCTTTCACTGGTTATTTTCTGCCTTCATTTAGATTGTAAATTCTTAATGGCATCAACCAAGTGTTTAGTCAGTTCAAAAACGCCCTACAGGGAACTAGATGCTGAGCTGAATATTATTAAGTCCTGGTCTGAAATCAATTTTCTGCTATGTCACACTTTCCCTCTATCTAGCACCGGCAATGAATAATGTTCCATTTTAGAAGCCAACAAAACCACTTAATTTCTATTTGTACTTTTGTACACAGTTATGCTACTTGCCCAAGTTAACTCACCTGCACTACAAGGAACAAGTTTTGCTTTGCTGTTAGTTTGAACTTCCTGAATTGCCTGACGGCTATGTTCAAATCGAAGTTCCGATTGCAGCAGCTTAACCTCCTGAGCGAGAAAACCATCTGGTAAAAATGAGATGTGCTGACACCTACAGTAAACACGGGAAAATGCAAGTGATTTTAAGTCTGGTGTTCCCAAACAAGCTGATTTTGTGCAGTTTCCCTTCATAATCTAAAACATGTTACTTTTACATTAAAACTGAATTGAACATGAGTTACAGAAGGGAGATAAGGAGGTTTGGGGGCATTTTTCCCCTTAAAAAAGTATTTGTTAAAAACACAAAGCCACATAGTTTATTAAGACCTTGTCCATCCTAGAAAAACTATGACGAATTGATTTTAAAAAAGGTCTAGTTAAAAGCTAATATAATCAGAGGAGATAAAGTATGCAGGACAAAAACTGCAATATACTTCCACAATCACAAATAATGATCATAAAGTATTTACATAGTCAATCATACTACATTAAACAACTGTTTTATGAACTTAAAGGTTCACAATCAAAGACTAGAAAGATACAAAATAAATTCACAGTTCCATGTATAATCTCATCTTTTTTACCTGAAATTACCATTACACACTGTAATGGTGTTAGGATCGCATGAGGAGGGAAAAAAAGGCAAGTGTTTAATCATCGTAATATTTACATAGAGCAGGAATGAATTAAGACTGAGGTTCATATTGACAGATGTAACAGTCTGAAAAAGTGCCTGACTTTGCAACCTAAGACTAACGAGGCTGGGCAAATTCTTGTCCCATGTGTTACAGAGCGAAGAAAGGATTATCCAGTAAGCTCCACTGGAGAAGTAGCTAGAGTTTCCTTTATTAATATACTATGACCTCTTTTATAAATATTCTAGAAAGATACAAGGCTATGGAGAAAAGGAGTTACTAAACAAAGTCAAATCTTTCAGATGAACTGGTCTAGTAACTGCCTCAAAGGGAGTGGTTCGGCTCCTCAGTTTCTTTCCTGCTCTCTTTTCCCTCCACTGTGCCCAGTTCCATTTTCTCAGCTCTAATGCTTACAAGATTCCTTTGTTGCATTGATTCAACCTCCTAAGCAAGAAAAATACCTGCTTCCTATCCTTTTGTTGCTGGGACAGTTTTCATCAACTCAAGGATCTGAGGAGCAAGAAAGCCAGTGCACAGCAGATGACTTTCCTCATTTATCAGCAGTGCACTTCACTTGTCACATAACACAACCTGTCACCTCAGGAAAATTTATCAGAGCTATACTACTCACAGCAGCAAGAAAATAGTATCTTGGACGTAGTTCAGATGAAAGAAACAGGCAAATTTTTACCACCATGGAAATGCACATAAGCTTTGCCTTTCCAGTCTAACACAACTTGGTCTTTCTCCAGCTGACCAGTACAAGCTGACACATGCTAGGTGTCCTGAACCACTTCAGTAAATCACAGAACTAGTTGAGGTGGGTCACCTGGTCCAACCCCTCCCTGCTCAAGCAGGGCCACCTATTGCCAGCTGCTCAGGACCATGTCCAGATGGCTTTTGACTATATCCAAGGTGGGAGACTCCACCACCTCTCTGGGCAACCTCTGCCAATGCTCTGTCATCTGCACAGTAAGGAAGTGTTTCCTCATGGTCAGGGGGAACCCCGCTGTTTCTACTTGTGCCCATTGCCTCTCATTCTGTCACTAGGAACCACTCAAAATAGCCTGGCTCAATTTTCTTTGCACCATCCCTTCAGGTACTTACACACATTGGCAAGATCCCCCTGAGCCTTCTCTTCACTAGGCCAGTCTCGGCTCTCCCAGCTTTTTCTCCTATGAGAGATCCTCCAATCCCTTAAACACCTTTGATGCCCTTTGTTCTACTCTCTCCAGCATGTCCATGTCTCCCTTGTACTGAGGAGCCCAGAACTGGACACAGCACTCCAGGTGTGGCCTCACCAGTGCCAGTAACAGGGAAAGGATCGCCTCCCCTGTACCTGCTGGCAATACTTTGCCTAATGGAGCCCAGCATACTATCAGCTGCCTTTGCTGCCAGGGTACACTGCTGGCTCACGTTCAACTTGGGGTGTAGCAGGACACCTGAGTTTTTTTCTTTGAAGCTTCTTTACATCTGGGCAGCCCCCAGCATATATTGGTGCATGGGGCTGCTCCTCCCCAGGTGCAAGACTTTGCGCTTCCTCTAGTTGAGCTTCATGAGGTTCCTACCTTTCTCCAGCCTGTCAAAGTCCCTCTGGACAGCAGCACAATCCCCTAGGTATCATCCACTCATCCCAGTTTTGAGTCATCAGCAAACTTGTTTGGGGCACGCTCTGCACCATCATACAGATCATTAATAAAGATGTTAAACAGGACTGGACCTATCATTGAACCCTGGGGTACTCAGCTAGTTACTCCTTCAACTACACTTAGTCCAATGATCACCACACTCGAGGCTCAGACATACAGCTAGTTTTCAATCCACCTCACTGCTCATCCAGTCCATACTTTAAGAGATTCTCTGTAAGGATCTTACAAGAGGCAGTGTGAAAAGCCTTACTGAAGTCTAGGTAGAAAATACAGAATCATAGAATAGCTTACATTGGAAGGGACCTTTTAAGGTCATCTAGTCCAACCCCCCTGCAATGAGCAGGGACATCTTCAACCAGATCAGGTTCCTCAGAGCCCCGTCCAGCCTGACCTTGAATGTTTCCAGGGATGGAGCTTCTACCACCTCTCTGGACAACCCGTGCCAGTGCCTCACCACTCTCATTGTAAAAAAATTTCTTATGTCTCGTCTGTATCTCCCCTCTTAGTTTAAAACCATTACTCTTTGTCCTATCACATATCCACTGCTCTCCCCTTGTCTACCAGGCCAGTCACTTCATCATAAAAGTTTTTCAAGTTGGTCAGCATGACTTCCCCTTGGTGAATCCATGCTGATTACTCTGATGATCATCTTGTCTTTCATTTGCCTGGAAATAGCTTTGAGGATTAGCTGCTCCAACTCCTTCCTAGGGATCGAGGGGAGGGTGACCAGCCTGTAGTTCCCTGGGTCCTCTTTCTTGCCCTTCTTGAAGGATGGAGTGATATTTGCTTTCCTCTGGTCTTAGGAACTTCTCCCAACCACCACAATCAATCAAAAATTAACAGGAGTGGCCCCACAATGACATCTGCCAGCTCCCTCAGCTCTCCTGGGTGCATCCCATCAGGGCTCAGGGACTTAGCATGTCTAGTGTTCCGAAGTACTCCCTGACCTGATCCTCGGCCTCCAAGGGTACATTTCTCCTTGCTGCAGACCTTTCCCCTGGTCTCCAGGACCCGAGATTCCTGAAGGCTGCTCTTGCTAGTAAAGACTGAGGCAAAGAAAGCATTCACTACCTGAGCCTCTTCCACGTCTTGTGTAACCAGGTCCCCCATCTCATGCGGCAGTGAGCCCACATTTTCCCTAGCCGCCTTTCTGTTACCTACGTACTTAGAGAAGCCCTCTGGTCTTCGATATCCCTTGCCAGATTGAATTACACTGGGGCTTTATCTTTCCCAACTGCATACAGAGGCACTATCTCTATATTCCTCCTACGTTACCTGCCCTTGCTTCCGCCCTCTGTATGCTTCCTTTTCATGTTTACATTTGGCTAGGAGCTCCTTGTTTATCCACACAGGCCTCCTGACTTTTTTTGCCTGACTTCCTGTTCGTCAGAATGGACCACTCTTGAGTTTGGAGGAGGTGATCCTTGAATATGAACCAGTTTTTAAGGGCCGTTCTTGCCTCCAGGGCCTTATCCCTTATGATTCTTTCAAGCAGATCTTTGAAGAGGCTGAAGTCTGCTCTCCTGAAGTCCATGGTTATAAGCTTGCATCTTACTGTCCTCCCTTCCCTCAGAAGGCTGAAGTCCACCACCTCAGGCTCATTGCAACTAAGGCCTCCGTTGACCTTCACATCCCAATGAGCCCCTCAATGGTGACAAGTAAGTGGTCCAGCAGAGTATCTCTCCTCATTGGCTCTTCTATCTGCCATTTCAATCATTCCTAAAGGTGGATCAGGTTCAAAAATTCCACTTATTTTTATATTGCAGAGCAGGAGTGCGAGAAAGAAGTACGCCAAAGCCAGAGTTGCAGAGTCACAAACCTCATCCTTTGAAGAGGCTACAGACCCAGTCTCATGGTAGGATTCTAAAGTGCATCCCTCAGAATGCATAAAGACTGCTAAGAGTGAGCTTGCACTGTACATCCAAATCAATGTGAATATAAGTGGTGGAATAGACCAATGAGAGAGATTAGCTGGCAGGCAAGTGTGTGTAAAGAGTCCCAGAAGCACGAAGTTTTGCTCAAAAAGCAACAGAGTGACAATTAACACTAACAGAAACAAGCGCTGACATCAAATCATGACTTTGCAATCTGACTGCCAAATAGCACTCATCTTTCTAAACCTAAATGGACTCCACCACTCCACAGCAATTTCTGCATAAGCTCTAGAACTCGGTTTCCGAAGGCTGCACAGCACACCTGAAGGCACATGATACAGTCAAAACTTTAGAATAGCAGTTTTCAAAACCATCTACTGACAATGGACTGACAATACAATTTTGAAATTTTACATGGGATGGGCTTGTATGCATATGCAATAACCTCCTGGAAAATTTTAAGTTTGGATCAAGCTGAGGAAGACAGCAAAACGTAAATTGTTTTTACCACAATTCTCTTCAAAGCAAGTTCAAAATACCGCATCTTTGACTTGTTGGAAAGTAAGCATGAAAGCAGGATCTAACAGCGAAAATTTCAGAAAAACTAAGTCTATTTAAGGGTAAGTTATGAAAAGGTTTGTAAGGACAACCAGAAAGACATCCTTTCCACAGTCCAAAAGTCTACTTATGCATTCATTTAGAGTCACTTCAGTCAGACTGCTTTTAGGATGGACAGATCTGGGGGCTTTTTAAGAATGGTCCTTCAAGAAATAAAAGCTGGTTTTGCTTACCAACACAATGCTAGAAAAGGGAACTGACAGAAACTCTGAATGACTTTGTGGAGTATGGATAGCTGAATAGCTCAGAAGTTTCTGACCCTGCTTGAAGAAGTAAAAACCGGGAAGAAGGCAAGAAAAGGTCAACTTCGGTACGCTAAAGAACTTCACTACACTGAGTTTGTGTCCTTCCAACTGTTTTTTTCTGCTGGAAGGTTGCTAGAAAAACTCAGGCGGGTAACAGCTGCTCACAGGTCTGTGAAGGGACAACCAAGGGGAGCCTGAATCTAATGGAAATTCTTTTGTGAATCTTCAAGTCTGATCTATCAACAGTAGTCACCTTTTCCCCATACTACAAAGGGCCACTTGCTGAAAACATGAGTTTGCAGAAACTCACATTTTTCTGCAGAGAACTTTGGTGCAAAGCCCTGATATTCATGTGACACGTTGTCCTCTCATTATCTCCATACACACTTACCTGATTTCCAAAAGACAGCACTTACCTTTCAATAATTGCTCTCCGCATAGCTTCTTGGCTATATGGACACTTCCCCACTATAATTGCTGACAGATACACCGGATACTGCAGGAAATGCATCAGAAGAGCTCCTTGACACCCTAACACATTCCAGCGAGCCAGTTTATCACTGCAGGACATAGAGCATGTTCTGTCCCCACGACCTGGCTTCATTCGTAATAATCCCACACAGTGATACGCCAGCCCAGGTATTCGGGCATCACCCAGCTCTCCAGGTACACATTTTGCTCCAGTTCTATAAACATCTACTACCTTTTGTCTCCCTAAGCCAGCCTCCTTATCAGCTGTTTGCATCTCTGTGGAACATTCACAGTTCTTTGGATTTGTGTCATCTTCTCCTTTCAAAGATACTGGCTGAACAGCCAGGTCTTCGGTGATTACAGAAAAATAACCATCATCATCAGTTTTCATTCTCTTGATTATATGATTACTTGCCATTTTCTTTGACCTCCTTTTATATTCTGGATCCAAATGATCATGGTTACTTCTACACTCTGCTGACTGTCCAGCTGCATCATCTCCAGTCACTGGCTTAGAAAGCTGGTTCTCTGGTTCACCAATTGGAATAATAGAAGCATCTCCACCTAGAATAAAAGAAGTAAAATCAAAACTGGTCAAAAACGCATCTCTCATGACTGGAACACGTCACACACTAATACTATGGCTGCTATTAGCTTTCACAGGTTTGCACTCAGGAAAATTTAACTACGAGAACACACTTTTCAGACAACATTGCCCTGTACAATGATGGATCAGACTTCACTAAAATTTGAGCCAATGTATGTTTGTCGTGATTTA
>JMFS01022609.1:0-34670 GCA_000699545.1 Podiceps cristatus
AACAGACAGACGAACGAATGAACAAACAGGCTCAAATGGAAAAAAAACCCAAAAATAAGGTAACATGAACAGGACATGAACCAAAGAAGAAAGAAGAGGTGGTGCAATGGCTGACCCTCACTTAGACCGGCATGACATCTACGGTATGGATTACTCTCTTAGGCCAGTTTGAATCAACTACTCTGGCTGTACCATCCCAAGTTTTTGCACCCGCATGTTAGCAGAACTTGGGAATCTGCAAAATGCCCTTGATTGTTCAGCAGCAACGAACAACAGCAGCGTGCTATCACCATGTTTCACATGCTAAATCCAAAACACAGGAGCTGCTGAAAACAAAACTAGCTCCGTCCTGGCTGAAACCAGGACATAGTACCACAAAAAGCCTCCTAATTCTCCTCTTCTGTCATGGACCTACACTGCATTCCTTACTCTCATTTTGAATCCCTGAATATGAAATTTCCCAAAGTCATATGATTTTTACACAGGGGTAAGGGTGTTAGGGCCAAGCAACTCTTTAGGTGGGGCTTAGGAGTTATTTATAAGTCAGTTCTATAAAGGTGTATGTGCATTTTCTTTTGCCTTTGGAATATGAAAGTCAGACTGTTATGTAGTCCTACAGAGTGAAAAGAATGGGAGACTCATTTATATTTGAATTAGAAACTGGGCCATAAATCTTTGTATTCTTGACATTATCTGGCTTCAGAAAGGTTACAGGCATATGTGACTAGGCTTTCTCATGGTGTTTTGATTTTTCTGTTTGATAATGTGATACACCAAGATATGGAAGAGTCTGACATATCTGGGTCCCCCCAAAAATCTGGACAGAATAGGCAGAGCTATTATGGTTCACTAAAACCTGTCTTCCATATGTTATATCCTTCCACTTGGGTCTCAGGATTTCATCATAGGGGTCTGGATTTGTTAATCTCTGCAGGCATCAAATCTATTAATAACAACTGGTTTTGATTGACATGTGAGCAGCTGTGATAAACTGAGAGGTAAAAATTGAAATGCAGACTGCTGACTGACTGTGTTTCTCAGCATTGTGCCAGCTTGTTAAAACAGCAGAATCTGCTTTAAGAAAAATACACAGTAGGAGATTTACAAACTTCTGGTTCAGTGTTCTGAATAGAAAACCAGTGTTCTGATATGTTGCAGCCATGGCCAAAAGGGAAAAAAAAAAAAAAAGGAAGAAAGAAAGAAAAAGAAATCCTAGTTGAAAAGTAAAAGGACAACAGGGTTGTGATATACAAGTGTACAGGAAAGAGATGGTGTAAAGCAGCAGGAAGAAACTAAGGGACGCTCAGTGGCAAGACTGCTATATTTTTGCCTATATTTTTTTGCTACTTATATTTTATAATTGCAATTAAAGTTCAACTGTAGTTAAGCAATGAATATTGATATGCTGTAAGTGTGGAGAGACAATCGTAGCCATACAGTGTTATGTCAAAAGCCTGACAGAGACCCCATCCAGTTGATGTGTTACACAAAATTGCCGAGGAGTGGAACTACAAGGCAGGTCCCTTCTTTGTCTCTTCTGTGTTTTGACAATTCTGTTATATCTGTATTTACCAGCGGTTCCCCATATTACCGTTTCTGTGCCTGTGCAACAAGATACTCAGATCCAACAGCTCAAAATATTCTAGTTTTGTGGATAGGGTAAGAAAAGGTGTTTAAGCTGATACTAATAAATGTTAATAAAGATCACTGGAAATATCACTCCAAGTGATAGAAGAGCCAATGAGGAGAGGCACTATGCTTGTTCTCACCAACAAGGAGGGGCTGCTGGGGAATGTGAAGCTTGAGAGCAGCCTTGGCTGTAGTCACAATGAAATGGTGGAGTCCAATATCCTTAGGGCAGCGAGAAGTGCACACAGCAAGCTCACTACTGTGGACTTCAGGAGAGCAGACTTCAGCCTCTTCAGAGATCTGCTTGGTAGAGTACCGTGGGATAAAGCCCTGGAGGGAAGAGGGGCCCAAGATAGATGGTTAATGTTCAAGGATCACCTCCTCCAAGCTCAGGAGGGATGCATCCCAACAAAGAGGAAGTCAGGCAAAAACACCAGGAGGCATGCATGGATGAACAAGGAGCTCCCAGACAAACTCAAACACAAAAAGGAAGCCTACAGAGGGTGGAAGTAAGGACACGTAGCCTGGGAGGCATATGAAGAATTTGTCCAAGCAGCCAGGGATCAGGTCAGGAAAGCCAAAGCCCTGATAGAATTAAATCTGTCCAGGGATGTCAAGGGCAACAAGACAAGCTTCTATAGGTATGTTGGAGATAAAAGGAAGATTAAGGAAAATGTAGGCCCTCTCCAGAAGGAAATGAGAGACCTGGCTACCTGGGACATACAGAAGGCTGAGGTACTCAATGACTTTTTTGCCTCAGTCTTCACTGGCAAGTGCTCTAGCCACACTGTCAAAGCCACAGAAGGCAAGGGCAGGGACAGGGAGAATGAAGAACTGCCCACTGTAGGAGAAGATCAGGTTCAAGATCATCTAAGGAACCTGAAGGTGAATGAGTCCATAGGATGTGATGAGATGCATCCACAGGTCCTGAGGAAACTGGCAGATGAAGTTACCAGGCCATTATCGATCATATCTGAGAAGCTGCGGCAGTCCAGTGAAGTTCCCACTGACTGGAAAAGGGGAAACATAGCACCCATTTTTTAAGAAGTAAAAAAGGAAGACCTGGGAACTACAGGCCAGTCAGTCTTACCTCTGTGCCTGGCAAGATCATGGAGCAGATACTCCTGAAAACTATGCTAAGCACATGGAAAATAAGGAGGTGACTGGTGACAGCCAACACGGCTTCATTAAGGGCAAATCATGCCTAGCAAATTTGTTGGTCTTTAACTATGGGATTATACTGTTGGAAGATAAGGGAAGACATCATCTACCTGTGCAAAACATTTGACACTGTTCCACATGATATCTTTGTCTCTAAATTGGAGAGATGTGGATTTGATGGATAGACCATTTGGTGGGTAAGGAATTGGCTGGATGGTTGTACTCAAAGAGTTGTGGTCAACAACTCCATGTCCAAGTGGAGATCACTGACAAATGGCGTTCCTCAGGGGCTGATATTGGGATCAGCGCTGTTTACCATGTTTGTTGGTGACATGGACAGTGGGATGGAGTGCACCCTCAGCAAATATGCTGATGACACCAAGCTGTGTGGTGCGGTCGACATGCTGGAGGGAAGGGATGCCATCCAGAGGGAACTGGACAGACTTGAGAGGTGGGCCTGTGCAAACCTCATGGAGTTCAGCAAGGCCAAGTGCAAGGTTCTACCCATAGGTCGGGGCAATCCCAAGCACAGGTACAGGCTGGGTGGAGAATGGACAGAGAGCAGCCCTGAGGAGAAGGACTTGGGGGTGTTGTTGATGTGAAGCTCAACATGAGCTTCTATGTACACTTGCAATGTACACTTGCAGCCCAGAAAGCCAGCCGTACCCTGAGCTGCATCAAAAGAAGTGTGACCAGCAGGATGAGGGAAGTGATTCTGCCCCTCTACTCTGCTCTGATGAGACCCCACCTGGAGTGCTGTGTCCAGCTCTGGAGCCCTCAGCACAAGAAGGTCATGACCCTGTTGGAGCAAGCCCAGAGGAAGGCCACAAAAATGATCAGAAGGCTGGAGCACCTCTCCTACAAAGACAGGCTGAGAGAGTTTGGGTCGTTCAGCCTGGAGAAGAGAAGGCTCCGGGAACACCTTACAACATCCTTCCAGTACCTAAAGGGAGCCTACAGGAAAGCTGGAGAGGGAGTTTTGACAAGGGCAGGTAGTGATAGGGCAAGGGGTAATGGCTTTAAACTGAAAGAGCATAGTTTTTTAATAGTTATTAGGAAGAAATTCTTTACTGTGAGAGTGGTGAGGCACTGGAACAGGTTTGCCCAGAGACGTTGCGGCTGCCCCCTCCCTGGAATTGTTGGAGGCCAGATTGGATGGGGCTTTGAGCAATCTGGTCTAGTGACAGGTGTCCCTGCCCATGGCAGGGTGGTTGGAACAAGATGATCTTTAAGGTGCCTTCCAACCCAGATTATTCTATGATTCTGTGAGAAGCAGACAACCAATCAGGGAAACTCAAGGTACCAATGAAAACATGTGACCACAAGGGTTAAAATCAGTAAAGAATGTCTTAAATGTGTCAGGAACAAACAATAGTTCAACAATTGTATGAATTTGACACTAGATAAGAGTAGTAATCACAGCATAGAAAGGGAAGTGTTCAACAAATACTTTTTGATCTGTTCCTGAAGAAAAGCAGGATGATATATTCCCATGATAAAGTATTAAGGAAATACTTTCTGCTGCGCCAGCAGATAGGGAGGACCATAAATATAAACAATGGAAGTTAAATATTTTTCTGAAGTCAGCAGGACTGGCACCCTTCTGTGCCAAATTAGTCAGAGCGAGGAGACTGAATTTGTTTCATTTTTTCATAAATCTTGCAACACTGAGTGACTTCTGATTTAGGGTACCTACAATGGTATGAAGGTGCACATCTCTCCTTCCTTGCTTAGGGAGCCTGGACAACTCTTTTAGTCTAAGTATCCAGTTTCAAGAGGGAAATCTAGCTCCTGATTTTCGTGATATGTATGGGAATTCATCATCCTGTGATGCGTATTTAGGCCAAATATTATTTAATACTTCTATCAGCAATATAAAAGTATATAAAATAAATGCTGGTAAGACATATATATCGCAAAGACTAGTAGTGAAGTTATTAATAGGATAAATAAATAATACAGATCAATATGAATTATTTGGCTAAGAAACACCGAAAATATTGCTTTTGATATTGCCAAATAAAACATCACCCATCTGTCAATTAAAAACACATATCAGTTTTACAGTATGTCAGACAACACTCTATAAGGTAGAAAAGGCCTTCCACACTTGGGTAAAGCCCTGTCTGAATGTGATTTTACCATGATGCTACAAGGAAAAAATATATCCTTGGATAAGACTAGAGAAAGTTAGGCAGGGAATGGTATTCTGTAGATATGGTAAGTAGCATCCCTGCTATAATACTAAGTCCCGTTAGTGCATCTATGCTTTAGAAAGGAGATTTACAGGGAGGATGAAACTGAAAGAGACACAATGATGATCCCCTGTTTCATAAGGCCCATGAGATCTGCATGTGCAAAAGAAGGGGAAGAGAGAATTTTATTGCATAGACGAGTATTTTCATGAGAGAGGTGAAATACCGTCAAAAAAAATAGTCTAATCTGATCACAGTGACAGGAAGAGAGCTGAAGATAAGAAACTTTCATTAAATTACAAGATTGATGAAAGAACTAGAAATGAACTGCAAATATTAACAGTGAGAGTTAGTAAACACAGAGCTAATATTGTGTGACTTGTGGCAGATTATCTATCACTAGGAATATGGTAAAATTATGAGTGTGTGTCTTTTTAATAAACTCTTTAATTCAGACAGACACTGTGGAGTTGCTGCAGAAATTACCAGGTGAAGATCTGCTCCCTTGATATGCAAGTGTCAGATTAGATAAATAAGGATAATATGTATAGCTACCTGCCATTAACCACTCTGTTCCCTACAAGGCCTTTGCTTCTTGAGCAGTACAGTCCTTTGACAAGGTAAGGTCCTTATCTCAATTTTTAGACGAAAATGTATTTTTTCTCTGTATTTGTTGTTGCAGTTCTTTCATTGTTCATGTTCATTACTATGCACTTTGTTCTTCCTACTGTAATAAAGAGCACTGAATTTCTGGAGGGATAATGAGATCTATTAATGTAGTTATAAAACCTTCTCCAGTATAAGTCCCATAATGAATTCCATAATGTGTTATGTGGGACTAAGTTGAAGTACTTCATGCTTCTTCTTGCCCTATTCAATAGAAAAGGAAATATTGAGTGGGCTCTGCTTTATTTTTTTATGTAATAATTATAGAGTAAGGGATTTTAAATAAAGGATTTATGCAGTAAATATAGGATTTAGGATCCTATATAGGATATATAGGCATAGGATATATGCAGGAACACAGAAGCTGCTAATGAGAAAAGAAGAAATTACATAAATGACAAAAAAGTGTTTCCCCTCCGAGATATTAGATTAAGAAACCTGCACAAACTTAGTCTCCTGAGACTAAGGTGAAACAGTTTCTTGAAGTCTGGTCCCCAAAAGGAAAACAATATGACTGGAAATATGATTAAATAAAGTTCTCATTAGTAACTAGACAATAAAATTAATAGCAAATGTTCCAGCAGAAGAAGCTTTAAGAGTGATGACACAGACCGTTGGAGTTATGACTATAATTTACAGAATGTTTGGCAGGACTTCTCTTTCCAGCATGTAGTGCCTTTTTAGATGAATCTTCAGCAGAGCCCAATCTGTTTGCCGCTTCTTGGTTTTACTGCCAGTGAGCTCTGGAGTGTGAGAGAGATATTAGTCCTTACGCTAAGCCAAGAAGTTTCTGTGATCATTGGCACTAGTAACTCCAGCACAACAGGATGGTCAGATTGCTCTCTTCTGCTCTGCTCTTCACATCCTCTGCAACTCCGAGGTTAAGTGCTGATAAATACTGTAGTGGTCTACCTTTTACACAGATTACCAGAAGTTCACATTGAAAAAAAGCTCCTATCAAAGATGATGGGTCACATACTTAATTTGCTTGAGGTAAATTAAAGCAGAAAATTAGCAGTTGAATTTAGTCAGTCTGGCTATCTATGAAGCTCCATGCATTAATGTCACCTGGTATAGTCTGTGCCATGAACCAGGGAATGGCTCTGGAGATGTGTGTTCACCTTTACAGCACAGACTAGGAATGGGTTTGTTGCTCTGGGTCTCCTCTGCAACTATTAAATGATTAAAATTTGATAATTACTGTCTAATAGTTGTACTTAGCTGCTTTATGGAGTGTCTAAAACAGCAGCTGAAATAGAGCTGGCTACATTACTCCTTGCTAGTCCTTAGATTACAGTCTCTTGGTTTGATGCGTGTTGAAAGTGTTTCTACATTACCTAGCAAAAAAAGGATGCTGGTTCATGATTGTGCTCCAAATCACATTGCTTCTGATCTGTGGCATGTCCTGGGAGAAAAAAAAATCTAGCTCCCAGTAAATAACTGTAACATTTTGGAAATAAAGTAAAATGTGAGAATAATGATTTATTTTATTTTATTTTTTAAGATACAGAAGAGTAATCCTTGCTAAACATGACACTTTTGCCATTTTCTCATACACCTCCATTTTTCTGGATTGCAGCCAAGACCAAAAGCAGGAAATACAAGTATATTAACAAGAAAGTCTTTCTTGTAATTTTCTATTTAAGTGTGTAACCACAACAATAGGAGTCAATTCAGCTCACCTTAACATTTTGGAGAGTGCTGGTACTAAGCCTCTACATGTTACAAGGGATGCAAACTACCAGGGAGAAGTGGTGACAGGAGGAAAAATTATGCATGTTACAAAAGTTAATGGCAATTCAAAGCAGATGAAAACAAAGGAAGGAATGAATTTTTTCTCTCTCTTTCTCTTCCTTTTGCTTAGGCAAAACACCTGTAATCTTAAACTGGGCTTGTGGAAGTGGAGTTGGATTCAAAAGAGGGACTCTGGTCAACAGCCTGTTTGCTTGTTATACAGTAAGATCTTTACATTATGTTATTTGATGCAAAAGAACCGTGAAACAAGACAAGACTTTGGAGTTTACCCCAGACTTCATTAGGGGAGACCTTGATATAGGAATCTCCCCCATCACACTTGTTTCTGGCTCTGCAGCACCTTTGGGCTCCTCAGACGGTGTGGTGGGTGGTCGCTGGGCAGCAGGAAGGTGTGATGGGATGGAGAAGCACTGGGGGCCTGGCAGATTCAGGGGCCTTTGGGGCAGCCACCAGAGCCACCGAGCAAGCTCTTCCCCCCAGTCTTAGGGAGGGGTAAGGACCTCTGCATGGAGGAGCATGGGTTTAGAGGAAAGTGGGCAAAATGTTCCAAGATGGTTAGTGTTGTAAAAACAGAGCCCAGTGCCACAACTGAGAGGGGCAAGATGAGTTTGTGTGGCAGTGATCAAGAGAAAGAAACTAAAACAAGCTTCAGGCATCAGTCATCTGCAGGGCTGAAAAATTATTGTCAGCTTTCTGTCATTCAAATGGTGGTGTAAGCACAAGGGGATGGGGAACTCCACCTCACCGCAGCTAGAGCTGTGTGAGGTGTACAGGCACCACAGAACATGTGAGTTTTGCCTTTATGCCATCGTTTGTGTAAAGAGGGAAGATACCTACACTTGGCTCCTGTTCACCTTCAGCATGAAATATATTTCTGCAGACAGTGTTTGAAAAAAAATGAGGTTCCATTAGGTAGGATTAGGTTTGGGGGAAAATGAGGAAGGGGGATGAGGGAATAGAACAGAATTCAGAGAAAGGCACAAAAGAAAAGGCAGCTGTGGAGACCCTTTATTTTTAATGCTAAAAGGTATTGTGATCCAAAGCATTGAGACGCAGTAAAGAATTTGATATCTCAGGAGAAAAAGAGCAGACAAATGGGAAATTCAGTCACATCTAAGTGGAAACACATTTTTGTGAGCCACAGTGTTTGTGCACTTCAGCCTACCTTAGTGACTTCCCTTTCACAGTATCAGCCCATTACGTATGAAAATACATGCTTTCTTTCTTACAGGTACTGGGAGAGTTGAAAGGCATGTGCCTACAAAAATGAAAGCTATTTCTAACATTTCTGGAGGTATATGTCCTCTTATGAAAAGGAAACTGAAAACAAAAGAAAACTGATGCAGTAATGGATGGAACATTTAAACCTTGCAGATTCAGACAGATAAATTTAGGGGGGGGGTGTGTGTGTTCACCTGTAAACTGGGTTTATAAACTTCTGTTGCAGACAATGGAATTTTAATCTGAAGTGCATGGGGCTTCGGAGTTAGTTGGTCTCACCACAAGGCAGATGCCTACGTGCCAGCAGCTGAACCACTCTCAAGTCTTTACTGACTGCATGGACTTTAGTTGGGATTCAGACACCCAGGATTACATCTCACGGCATGAATATAAAAAAAGTGTTGTTTTGCCTGACTTCCAGGTGCTTCTCCAAAAATAAGGCTATTCTCCCTGAGGTCTTTGTCATATCTACCATGCCTGTCTTGAAATCTTAGAGTATCCTATGCCATCTCAAACAGTATTAGATGCCTAACTTTAAGTATCAAATCCCGCCCGAGAGCACCCACCCCTCCCCAGACTGTCAGGGTGGCTTAGGTGCACAAGTCACCCACCTACCCCTAAAGGTAGGTGTCTGAATCTGCAAGCTAAACGTGACCACAGGAGTGCAGTTTGGTTTGCTAAACACAAGCGTCAGGTGCTGTTTCAGATGCTGTAGGGTATCTGGGACATCCACATGAAGATGGTTGATATTGCAAAGCATTTCTGGGAGAACCGTACTCTTCTGGAATGACCATGTCAGGCTAGATATATGACCACTCTGCAAGCTAGATATATACATTATAGACATTGAAATCAGGTGACAGGAATGTCACCCTGATGAAAATCTTGAAATAGTTAAGTGAATATGCAATATTTTGAAAGTTGTTGTCAAAAACATTCTGAAGAAGCCAACTGTCTTGCAAGCTTAAGAGATACTGCCTTGATAGTATTTGCCTAAGTAGCTTGATGGAATGGTTTATTTTTCTTGTATTTTTAATTCTCATTAACATTGTTTGCTTGTTCTGCAAGAGTGGATCCCAGGATTTGTGGGGACCAGAAACTTGCACGCAGCATAGCAAAAAATTAGTTCTACATATTCATCGGGGTGGAAATCTTTGTACATTTAAGTGAATGGACCAGATAACTTTCATCTAGTAGAAAATATTATCCACACTTCAGTAGATAATGTGAGAACTTGAATTCTGTCTAACAGTCCTAGGTACCATATCTGTTTTAATAACTTTTATCCTAAAACATTCTCTTCCTCCAGTTTCAAATAATTCTGAATTGTCACATTTTTTATATATCCCATACAGTATCTTTTAATTGACTTTCTTTAGCTTTCAGGCATCCCTGTATACACAACTTCATTCTCTTTCCTCATTGCTCTTTTGCCAATTGCAAGGTGGGTGTAATTTGATATAATTCTGTTGTATTCAGTGTAACTTTGCTGATTTACATTGGGTGAGGCTTTCCCTCAGCTTGCCTAGTTTATTTTAACGTCCCATTCTGTGATTATTATTAGATTATAGCTTTAACTAAAAATTTCAGTGTCATAATTTGGAAACACTGGGAAAAAAAAGACTTTACCTTTTAAAGAACAATAATCAGCACTTCTGGATTCTTCTTTTTCCCTGTTTAAGCCCATAAATATCCCATTAACAAGAATCTGTTGCAAGCGTTTTCATTGTTTTCTTTTTCTTTGTGGTGAGCTAAGTGTTCCTGAATTTCCTGGGCGGATGCATCAGACTATGACATGCTGAATCTAGTTTTATCAGTTTTATTCTGTTTAACCTATTCTAAATGCAGCTTGAGGTATGGACCTATATCATTATTATAATAATTATTATTATTACTGTTGTGATTACTGTCACTCTTTTTATTGCTGTTATTATCAGCATTTGGGAACTACTGATTGTCGGTTCTGTATTGAGAATAGCTTAGCGTAACTCCAACCAGTTTAGCCAGAAGGAGACTCGGTTTTGCTTTGGTTTTGGTTCGTAGTGCTGGTGGTGACAGGAATGCTGTGGGATTCCAGCTGTTGCAATGTCTGGAGTGCAAGCACCATTTGTCCAGCCATGGGACAGAGATTTCAGTAAGAGGACACATTTCTTTGTTAGTTGAACAAAACACTGAGAGACTTTCACAACACCTACATGTTCTTTCTTGTTCCAGAAACTCCTGTGAGCCAGAAATATTTGTTGCAATGTGAAATGTTCTGTGAGATAATGATAGCTTTGCAGAAATCTGGAAATACATAGTGGGGCAGAAGCTTCCCTTTTCATGAGCTTACATTTATAGACGTGTTCAGCATTACTTAATAAAGAATATAATAAACATTATGAATCCAAGGATACTGGGCCTGGGCCTGACACAGTTCCTTGATGATGCCTTGGTTTAACAAAATGGGAGAGGAAAAGGTCTGAGGTATAGAAAGCGTTAACTAAAGGAGCAAACTTTGATTCTGAAAAATTAAGGTATGATCTGGGGAGCACTCTCCCTGTGGTTAGCACCATCTCCCGTGGTCATCCAAAGCAGAGGTACCAGGCATCTGTGCAGCTCAGGTAGCTCAGGACAGGACAAGCACAGGACTAGAAACTCTGTGGTCAGGTTTGCACAGATCTGTGACTGCTCCTCAGGTAGTGCTGGGGGCATGTGCACATTAGCTTGAGCATGCCGGTGTGGCTGGGCAGCGTTTGGATGACAGCGGGTTTGCACTCCTCCAGTGTGAGCTGCTGGCAGCATATCTGCCTGCAAAAACCAGCGTTATTGAAGCTGTGTGAGACAGGAGAGACTGGCTACGGGGTAATGCTAGGCTAACATGGCCATACAGGTCTAGAACAGCTCAGGAGCAGCTGCCTTCCTGTTCCTGCAGTTTACAGTCAAAAAAGTGCTTTTAGAGACGTTATCAAATGTTGGCTAACAGGAGGCCTAAAGGAGTAGAGTTTTAGAACACACTACACTTTTAAAATGAGTGTGCATTTACATTTAGTTGATGAAAAGGATCAACTTATATTAAAGTTCTGTGCTTGAGTGTCATAAAGGAGATTTTTTCCAAGCTCTTTCTTCCATATCTTGCGAAGGATTTTGGACAATCCTCTCAATCTCTCAGTATTATAGGCCTAAAAAGTGCTCACTTTTCTGGGCTGTTGGAAAGACTAACCCATTATTACTTTGCAATCTTAAACTATAAAACCCTGTGTAAACATGTGCTATTAACTACACCTATTTGTTATGCAAGGCAGGGCTGGGAATAGTTCCAGAACCAAATCAATTGCACTCTGCAGTTTTGATTTTGTGATATCCAGCTATTGGTTTCAGAGATACCTTGGGGCTTTCTAAATGGCCTTGGTCAAATATTTACATCAACTCCATTAATCTTTCTGCCTGGCTTTATAATCAATTGAAAAATTATTTCCCTATGTAGCAACCTATTCTCATCTTCAACAGTTTAGGTACTTGGCTGGAGAGAATGATAATCAAAATCACTTATTTGCAAAAGTTATTTCCATCATCTCTGTATTGCAAGCTTAGAGCACTCAGTGATTTTAAAAGTGTTATCTCAGCTGTGGGCTCCTGAGCCAGATTAACATGTGCGTAGTGAATCAAAATGTGTTCAAGACCCCTGCTCATGTGCTAATTCTTTTTGGGTGTAACTCTGGGATGAGAGAGCAAAAACGGGGTGGTAATCATCAACAAGATCAGGATTTCCCAGCCTGTAGACAAGTGTCTTACTGTGGTTCTCCTCAAAACAGAGATGATACTGTGCAGCTAAAATGCCAGTCAGAGACATAAACAGAAAGAAAGGCCGAAAATAAGACATCTGGTGCTTCTCTTAAAGATTCTGAGGTTGAAGTCATCATCATCATCATGAGGTTGAAGTCATCATCAGCTGTTTGATCAGTTTTGATAATGTATGATGTGATCAAGGAACTTGTGTGGTCCAACAATATGAGTGAACTCTAACTTGAGGTAAAACTATATACCTTTATATTTGCTTTCCACATAATCAGGAAAAGGAGTCCCCTTTTCCTTCATTATGAGATAACTTGTTTGGCTGCATAATACACAATGGTGTGGTAGCTGTCTTAGCTAGCTCACCTAAATTCAGACTGTTCACCCTGGTGTGTTGTTATGGCACCTGCACACTCTTTGCAGAAGAGTGTTGGGAATGCTATCAGTCCCGTATGAAAGCCTGTTTGGTCTGCTCATGCACAGACTCAGCAAGTCAGCACATGAGAGGCTATACTAAAGCAATTGATATCAGCATAAAAGATTCTTATAAAGCTCAGTGCTGGGCACAAGATGAGACTCTGAACTGGAACAGCATTCCCTTTAGCAGTGATAGCACATTGGGCCCTGTTTATGACTGTGCTACAAAAACAACTCTTGCTTATCGCTCTATGGGTTGTATGAGAATTATTTTGAATTCATATTTGATGCAGTTTTCCATAATTACTAATCTGTTCACATCTAATGGTCAAATAAATATATATTTAACTCTGCCTGAATTGACCCTCTGACTCAGCTCTTGAGGTTGTATTGACTTTCAGGAACAGAATTGTTTGTATTGCAAAAATGACTTAGCCTCTCTTGGTCATCTTTAATTGCCCTAGAAACTTACCGCTGGCTAGTTCAAACACTCACTACATAAAGTTCCTAATTACTTAATCAAGAAGGCCATCATTCAAAATGAAAGATAAGAGTGCAAGGAAGATGACTTCTAAACGTTGTTAATCAGCTGTAGTTATTGACATCAGCACTGCTGTGAATTTTGCAAGCTGTGATATGCGTATGGACGATCATAAAGATAATGAGATCAGTTGTTCATTTCAGTCAAAATAACAAGAACAGACTTGATTCAAATGAAATAAGAGTTACCTATAAAACTCTGAGTATGTGAGAATGACGGCATAAAAATGATAGTTCTGAACTTGATGTTTCTTTTTGTTGAGGGATCACCTTTAGTCACTTGGAGAACAGCGTTGTGTAGGTGGGGTTGCCAACACATTTGACTTTTCTTGCCAGTCTCCTCAGTACTTGGTGGCTTTTATAAACCCCCATGGAAGATGCTGAATTGCAGATATTGTTAGGAAAGCTAGGTTCTAGCCCTCCGCTAATTGCAACCCCAATTGCAAATCACTCCGTATCTTTTATGTCTTTGTTGGTACCTTTATATCTAAAGCATTGACATCAAAACAAATGTGAAGAAACATAGTTTAGGAAAAGACAAAAAAAGAAGTAGTTTCATTCTCCAGCTGTTCATCTTTATCATAAATCATTTGCCTTCCCATATAAAAGACATAGGCCTCATAGAAGTATGAGGTGATGACTGACAACAAGACTTTCACAGTAGTTATAGCTTTCGGTTAAGTAATCAAATACTTCTAGACATTGGATTATAACTTAAATTAATAGGCATTTCAAGGCATTTTAAAATTCCTACCATTGACCTTGTAAGGAAGCTTTAAAAATATATGTATTATTGTGCTGATGAAGAATAACAGCTTCAAATTCAGCATACTAAGAACTTTGTAAATCATATTATGTGTGTGAATAAGCACTACCACCTATTCAGAAACCTGCCATACCCTCTGTTACGTCTTTGTCAGGTATCACACATGATTTACCATACCTGAAGGCTTATATGGTTGAAATGTTACTGAAAAATGCATTAATACAGAGAATGGAGAGAAAAAGGTGCTGAATTGTTAGAAAACACTCTTCTCTTTGTATGCATGATGGCAATTGCCTGCGTTCCCAAATACATTCTTGTAAATTGCTTTCTATCATTTTGAGAGAGGAATATGAATTATCTTGTAGACTGCAGAAATTAATAATAAAACTCTAACTTTGTTACTGGGGACACCAGAGCAAAGGGGAATCAAACATGACTTTCAGGTTGAGGTTTCAGAATTTACTCCTACTGTTGCTCCTCCTGAGGCAGGGCAGTTACAATGCACCCACCACAGATCAAGGTCTAAATGGCATATTGTTACCCCAGGTGGTGTTCTTGTGTATTAAAAGGCTTAACAAAGGAAAAATAAAAAGAAAATTACTATCACAGAGAA
The DNA here is from genome assembly GCA_000699545.1 of Podiceps cristatus. Taxonomy (NCBI): domain Eukaryota; kingdom Metazoa; phylum Chordata; class Aves; order Podicipediformes; family Podicipedidae; genus Podiceps; species Podiceps cristatus. The sequence continues at coordinate 14,738 of JMFS01022609.1, forward strand.
TCTATCTAATCTGCATGTCAATTGAGTTTGTTTCTTCAAAAGCAAAATAATCTGATCAAAAGAAGAGCGAAAAATTACTTTGTATAGATTGCTGAGTTATATGTAGATGCAATGAATTATACAGACATAAAGGGAAAACAATTCTGCCATTACAGTAGGCAGAGAAGAGCTTGTCAAAAAGATAAGACCAAAATAAGCTAAATATTTTTTCTTTAAGATTCAATGACAGGGTTTATAGCATTTTAATGTTTGTGATTAATGAGGTAGAAAGCAGATGCTCTATCAGTGAAACAGAGATAATATCATCAACGTTCTGAGTAAGGAATAGTTTATGATTTCACAAAAGCTTCATGCCCTTCTGGCCTTGCTTAGGAACTTGGCAGGGTATGAAATGAAGATGAATGATAGTTTAAACAGAGTTCACCCTTCCTCACAAGACCTTATTAGTAAAATCGGAATGCAAAACATCATCTTGCAAGATTAGGAACATGTGCAGCACCTCCTGAAATATACATTTTTTTCAATAATTGATTAGGAACACGTAGGACAGATCTCATTATCAAGGCCTATTGATTTTTTCTACTCACAGCCTGTTGCTAAATCATTTTCCAATTATGTAATAATGTTGTGAGCATAGAGGACAGATCTGGATGGAAGTCTTAATAATTCAATGAGCACAGTCGTTTTTCCTAAGTGGAGGAAGACAGGGAGGTAATATGGAACCTGCACAGAATGTCTGATCTAAGTAGAACTATGAACACTCAGCCTCTAAAAGGAAGCACCATGGAAATGTTTGTGTTTTAAGGTACTAGGAGACTATTTTTCTGTGTGTTTGCCATAAGAAGATGCAGCACACAGATCCTGTCACTGAAAATTTGTAAGAACAGAAAAATTGTTTTGTGTTTCTGACAAGATAGTGTTACTTTTTGAATTCTTGGAGCTGTAGAAAAAACCCTTACAGTTCAGAATCAAGTATAATAATAAAGGAAATAGTTTAGTCTACATTTGCAGCCCAGAAAACTGGTCATTGACACCAACTGTGTATATAAAAAAGTTCCTGAATATCACTGATAAATACTTCCATTAACTTTTGGCAACAATTTTTAGCCAAGGAACTCTAAACATCTGTAGAAAACAAAGGGATTTTACTACTTAAATCTCATGCTTATTTGCATGTTTCTGAAGACATACATTACACACTAAGAGATGCAGTTAATTTCATCTTAAGTTTGCTTTCTAGAAGTTCACAATGTATTATCTAGGCTCCTCTATAATGAATGGAGGGTAATAAGGATGGCCTGCTTTGGATCCCTTACTTCAGACCGGTGAATGTCACTCCAGCGATGCTTATATCAGTATTAAGGGATCCTATTGAGTAGTTTTTGATAGAATGGTGAACTTTCAGGTGCCTGAAAAAAAGGTGAAGCCTGAAGGAATGCTGTTCTCTGCTGGTGAGGAGCTCCACCTTCTTTTTATCTCATACATCTTATATTATGCATTGTAGAAAGAGTATGGATATTAAAGAAGCAGACTATCCAAAGTTATAGATTGCAATAATCATAGAAAAACACTGAAAAAAACCCAAACCCTAAGATGGGAAACTTTATTCATGCTAGCTTTTGGGAGTGCATAGAAGAAGATCAAGAAAGGCAGTCCTCAGAGTCTTGATCTGTCTAAATTTATGAAAGGTTGTCTGCAGCTCTAGTTTTAACTGTGGATTACGTAACAAACTTTTGAAAAAAAAAATTCTTTAACTCAAAAAGATACTTGCTTACTTGCATTTAGTTCTAGTTCTGCATTTATTTATATTCATTACTAACCATTTTTTTTGTTTAGATAAAAAAATCTTTATAACTCTTCTCAATAAAATGTCATAGCATCAAAACAAAGAAAAGTGTTTTGGATTAAATGAAACACTAATAATTTTTCCCTATGCTTTTTTAACACCTTGAAAAATACAGCTTAATTATGAAATGGAGAAATATTTCAAATGTTGAAACAGAAACATTTCATATTGGAAATGAAAAGAAAAGGGTCTCTGACTACTTAGCAATCAAACTCTTTCCATGATGAGTGTTCTAGAAGTGGAGCAGCCTGTGATGACTACCTGTTTCTTGTTCATTAGCATCTGAGTGCTGCAAGGCTACTTTCACCAGCAAATTTTACTTCTGACGTAATTGTACAGATTGTCCCTCTACTTTTCCCACAGTTCCAAAATGCACAAGCTGGTGCAAGTGCACACACTGAAAGGATTTTTGGAAAGTGGTTTAAAGTAACAGCCTAAATAGACAATACAAGAATCTATTAGGCAGTGCTGCATATTTAGATGAAGGATAGTCCAATTCTTCTCACACCATCCACTGTCTCCTCACCATTCATTAGCCTTTCAAACCATGTTATAAGTTCATTCATGGAAGAATTTTGGCTTTATACTGTGAAGAACAAACAGGCCTGTGGCCCTCAGCCTCAGACAAAAACTTATTGTAAAACATATTCATGAATAACTAATAGCAACACTATCTACCGCTTGGGAAAATACTGATAATTGAGATCATATTTCTGCACTTGAAGCAATATGATTTGCAAGTGACTCAGCTTTAAAAATAACTCCATAGAAGAGACAGGGAAAAAACCCCACAGAATATCCAGAAAGATGTAATATACCAGCACAGATAGGGCATTATTTATCCTACTTTTTTTTTAATACTTCATCTTTTTCACTCACATACCTTTCCTGTTTTTAAGATGACACTGTACCTTGCTGAAGCTACACTTGAGCTTACCATTGAGAGAAGTGAGAGGTTGAATTTATAGCAAATACCTTTAGATATGTAAGTCACCTAGACTTATAATGAGACTAGTGCTAATTGTGATAATATATTTTTTTTATTATTGTACTGTTTCTCTCTTGAGAACTATTTTGTGAAATAGAACAAGTCTCACTTTTTTCTGTTTTAGAGTAAACTTCCAAATTGTGCATCATACAGGGTCTGGCTCCCTTGCAGTTATTAGCTCACTTGGATATTTGCAGCAGACGTAGTAATCTGGGACAGGCAAATAGCTTGGAATAGTGACCAGGTTCTCAGGTGGCTTTTACTACCCTGCTGAGGGTATTACTACAATTAGTTTTGTGCCAAGAACAGGGATAATTTAAATATTTGTATGTGTTTATTATTATTCTGAATACTTTATGACATACCTTAAGTGATGTAACACAGAAATTGCAATCTGGTCTTCAGGAAGATGAAGTGACTTAAAGCCACCTCTCTGCCTGGTGCAAAAGCAGGTTTTGCAAAGTGTGTAACACCGCAGAGTATGATGCAGAATGTGCAGGAGCTAGCTTTTGTATTGCTTGATCATTAAACTAAGGATGAAGTTAGACAGTGGGACTGTGGTTTTTTAGCTGGTGGCCAGCTTACCCTCAGATTTACTGTACCATCACTACAGATTAAAACTGTCTCAAATCTGCCATCACACCTCCAGCACCAGAGAATTGTATAAGTAATGAACTGTACCTGACATGGGGACATAAACCTTTCTGAGTCTCCTCTGTCCTGCATGTTCTGTCTTGTCCAAAATTTATCCTTTCTAGACGATGAAAACTGGGATTCTGTGCACAAGAATGAGCCTGTGGAGGGAAAAAATAGGGTTGTGATGGGGAGCTAAAGAACAGAGGTTGGGCACTGAAGTGTGAAAAGACTTATAGGTAGAGGTTTTCTGTGGGGAAAATAGGAGGCATATGAATATTGCACTAGACAAGGGAAGTAGTTACCCAAAATTGCAGGTATAAGAATATGAGTGTGTGAGGGTAGAAGCCTTGGAGCTAGGAGTATAAGAGGATAAAAGTACAATACCTGGCTGTAAGCTTGGAAGCCTCCTTCCAGCGTCTTTGATGGTCATAGTAGCCTACATGTCTATCATTTTTAAAAACAGCAAGGAAATACTACATCTTAAAACCATGCGGCTCTTTCAAATTGAATATTTTATTTTCTTGCTGTTTGGTCTGTTGAAGCCCTCAAGGAGAAAGACCAAAAAATAAAGGGCTGGATAGGCACTGACACTTGTGAAAGTATGCAAATACACAAGAATACTTATATACTCATATTTATACTCAGATTATAATAGTATCTAATCTCTTGGATAAATTTGGATAAAAGTGAATGAATAGTATACCTGAATAAGACAAGCCAGATGGTGTGTGTGATTTTGGTCTTTTTTGAAACTGTAATTTATTTCATTAAATAAATTACTATTTTTCATTTTCCTTAAACAAATAATTAGCATTTCAGCAACACAGAATAGTTACTTAAAACAGCTGTAAAAATGTTTGCTGAGATTTACATATTGTTCCCCCGTCTCTTACTTTTCAGGTAGTAGAATTTTCCCCATGAACAGACATAGATAAAAATCTTGGAGCTCAAAATTAAATGTATGTATATGCTCATATATATATATAGGATATGATTTAGAGAATTTCAAGGGGTTTGTTTTGTTTTGTTTTTATTACAAAAGGCTTTTTTTTGCTTGAATCAAAATCTTCACAAGAAAATATTTCCCATTGTAACATTTTAAATCAAACACTGCCATGAGGTTCATGGCTTGTCCTACCTAGCTACCAACTTACAAGCAAAGATAGTTTGGTTTCTGGTCTGAAGCAAGAGCTGTCATTTTTGTTTTATTCTGTTTGTGCTGATAATACCTATTCTCCAAATCTAAATTGTTTTGATTAGCTTCAAGCAAGGTAGCATTATTTTTTTATATGGGAATATGTTCTAAAAAATTAAGCAGTAAGATTCTTTATTATTGATATTATAGTAGCTCTTAGAAACATCAGTCAGGACTGATAATATGTGATTCTTAGCAATTCACAAATACAGAGCAGAAAACAAGCCTTTCTTGTGAGTTTATCATTTCGGTGGTACGTGGTTTCAGCACCCCCTATATGCTGCTTCTCAATGAAGATAACCTCTCTCCTGTGAAAGTTAACATCATGCTCTCCTGTATAACAGTCAAATTTACTATGGGTTCATCATTTGGCTGCTCAACACTGCTATTGCTCCAGATCCATTATTTCAGTACTACCATGTCCTAAGCTTGCCAAGAAGCATGATTTCATCTGACAGGGCACGCTAACTGTTTGCGCCGTGGTCCCGCCAGACAACAGGAGACCTGTGGGAAGGCATAGTGCCATAAAAATAAAGATGCACGAGGCTCTCGCCTGTTTAGTCATTTCAGTGTAGAGCTGAACAGGCTGACACATGTCTAAGTGTTAGGTAGGAGAGTGCTTAATGGAGACGTCATGAGGAAAATTCTTTAAGGATAAAAAAGCAGACCTATGAGCTGGTCACACTAGAGCTTTGTGTGATGAATGAGTTTAGTATAGGAAAAAGATGAAACTTCTTATCAAGGTGTAGGCATAGGAATATTTTAATGAAACAGAGGATAGGAAAAGCTGGATTTCTGTGGTGATTCACTGTCTCCCTTCCCCCACCTTTCCTTGCATATTCCTCCTAAGACTGCCTATTGTAGAAGGTCCAAGTATTTTACATGTTTTCCCCAGTACTGCAGAAGTCTCTAGATGAAGAAAAGCCTGGTTAATCCATAATAATGGCAGGTCTGTTTATTGATCTCATAAATTGCACTTTACTTGACCTGTCAAAAAGGCAGAATTCTCAGCATGTGCTTTCCTGCTCCTCTAAGAGCCTCTCTTCACCTCGGGCACATTGCTCCCCCCAGCCTCTCCCCATCTGCTGGCAGCTGTTGTAAACCCTGATCTAAATTCATTAACCTTCCTCCAAACAATCTATTTGAGTTCATCCTTGAGAAAGTACAGAAGGAAAAATAAACACTCACTACTGATTTTTCTTCTGCCTTTCGTAACACATTCACGCCCAAGCTGTGTACCCAGGCTTCTTCTAAAAGGAGGAAAATTAAACCCAAAATCAATAGGAATTGAAATCAGCCCACAGACTAGGATTTCCTAATTAGTAATGCTCTGATTCTTAGTGTTAACACCTGTCTGACACTAAGCAAAAATCTGCACAGTAATCTGAGTAGAGGCAGAGCAATCAATGGCACGTACCTTATACTAAACAAAGAAAGAGGAACCTGGTGCTTAATAAAAAGCACTAATCTGTGTGATTTACTGGTTGCACATTACTTCTACCTGAACAATACCCTGATGTGCAATATTATTGTTACCATGTGCATGCTGTGAGTGGTCTAGAGTGACTCTTGCACAGATGAGAAGCTTTGTTTTGGCTGAAATGGATAAAGTTGCAGAAAACTGCATGACTTGGATGTTGATGTTTCTACGTAACGTTACTGGGTTATATCCAGAGCAAGAACTTCTCGCACTCTGAAATTGCAGGAAGTGGGTATCTTTTAAAAGTACCTTTTAAAAGGATGCATTTTTCTTTAAAAAAAAAATGTATCTTTTAGCAGTGCAGTTTCTGATATCATAATGTGAAAACTATAGTAAACAAAAAGGGAACATTTTAAAAGGAATCATTGGCCTTTAAATGCCTAGTTCCCTTTACCAATACATTGAGTTGAGTCACAGCTCACATTTAATTTCATTGGGATTTTGAATCATAGGTGTCTTGTGATTCTCTGGGAAGCTCCTCTGATTGTGTTGTCAGTTTCCACAAGAATACAGAATCTGGAAGTGAACTGTAGGCCTCAGGAAGAGTGACTCTATCTTTTCACTGACGAAAGGAGTGAGCAGAGATGCCTAGCTTAGGTAAAGCATTCAATTTCTGGGTGGCTAAAGATAAGTATGATGAATCTCAGCTAAAGGGTACTGAGAGGGCTGAACTGAAAATTTTGAAAAATTAGTTTTGCAATATTTTTTGCAAGTTCCTATCTCACTTGAACTAGCTTTAATGAGCCATTTCCAAATATTCCTTTAAATAACTAATAATGAAAGAAAGTGTGGCTGACAAATTGTCAAAATCACGTTCAGATAGATTGCCATGCTAAGTAAGGCTGCAGGTCAGATATGTGTTCTGCCAGCTGCATAGGGTTTTGGGATCATCCTAAGGGGTTGGAGTGCATTGTAATTTTCACAAAAAATAATTTTAAAAGTAGACAGTTAGGTTTCTGTATATCAAATATCATTAATTTTAATGTAAAAATATTCAGAACTTTAAAAAAAAAACCTAAAAAGATGTCTTGCATTTTGAGTATGGAGTTAACTTGCGCTTGAGGTTTGCCTGGGCTATTAAAATTTTTTAGCAGACTGATGAGCAGAGGCATTGGAAAACAGAAAGCACAATAAAATTTCAGCTTATGTATTTTTTCCACAGCCTTAGTAATGTTGTTATTAATATATTCAAATTAGTGTCAAAACATTTCCTGTCCCTGGAGCTGAGAAGACACATTAGGACACACTGTCTCAAAGGCTGTGAAAATTTAAAGGCATGCCATTTGGATGAATGCTATCTTACTATTTTTCTCTATCTAGATGATGGTGGTGAGTTATGGCATTTTGCTGCAGTAGATGATAGTAGATGCTGCAGGAGATTTTGAATTAGTTCAACATGTACTGTAAACAGAATAGGATTATTATTTCAATAGGAGCTGGATCAGATCTTGCAGCTCTGGCTTGCCCTCCTCTCTTGATTCAGATGTCTCCCCACCTTCAGATGTCTGCTGCTGATTTCCTTTGGACCAGCGAGTGGTTTGGTAGGCTGGTAGTACAGTATGTGAGCGGGATAGCAGAAAATAGGACTTACTCCATTTTCACTTCCTGGCTGGTCTGCACTGCCTTTATCTTCAGGGGACTTTTTGAGACAGTCCAATCTGCAGTCTTGCAGACGTAGATTTAATTCTTCCAGAGCCAAAAGGCAGTTGTGCTAGAACATTAATGAAAAAGCTGTTTGTTGCATTTCTCAGGAGAAGACGTGTACATTAAGGAAGTTGTTAGAGGGAGTGTGGTTGCTGGAGGACACAGACTTACCTTTCCAAAAAGCAGTCAATGTCAGTTGATGGGTTGTCTGAGTTTCCTAGAGAATGGGGAGTTCTTGGAATACAAATTTAAGGATTGATTTGAGTGACCCTAGGTTAGAATAGTTCAGAAATTTCTTGTGCTATAGGAACTTACTGAAGTTGTGCCTTAAAATTCCCTCATTTCCAATAAATAACTGTATAAGGGCTGAATGGTCAGCTAGTATAAAACAACATTACAGCAGTAAAAAAAATGTATTGCTTTTCAGTGTTAAATAAATAAACCCTCACATCTTTCTTGGCTTGCCCATAATCTTTGGTGAACAGCACCTGATTGATAGGAATATAATGATAATCCAGCTCTTCCATTTAACGAGCCAGAGACAACATCCAGCTAAACCAGCCTGTGTTTCTGACACCCAGAGAATGGGCTGAAATGACTGCCAGGAGTTACTGAGCTGGAGAGAATTTTAAATGAATGAATTGGGCATGAGTCACATCTTTCCATAGAGCAACTGCGGGCGCTGGCTGCTGAAGTACTTGAGAAATCAACAAGGGCCCCTTTTGAGGGAGCCGGGGAGAATTTCATAACTGACTGGGATTTGGAATTCTGCAATGAATCTGGGATAATACTCTACAACAGCAAAGATTATTTAAAGACAAGCAGCTTCAGTCTGTCGGTAACTCAAATACCAGCAAACTTGGGTGGTGAAGGGTGGCAGAGCGTTAATTGGTCTGGAAGTAGTATAAATACTTTCTGCATTTATCTCACTTACAAATGTTCACTGGTGATATGTTATCAGTAATTTATGATGTGCCATGACAAATGCTTACATTTCTGACAAAAATAGCAATTAGTTAGAAGAATGAGGATTCTCCTTGAATTATTTCAGTAAGTCGTAGGGGGTATTTCTTTCCTTCCATGCATGAACTGCTAGTAAAAATCCCTCAAATTTGGCATTTTTCTCTGTTGCCTGAGTTTGGTCCAGTTCTTAAGTTCTTCTAAAGACTCTGCAAATGGTCTTAAAAAATTATTGGTATGGATTATTTACATATGCAGAGCATACATTAGCATACAATCATGGTCATAAGTACAAAAGAAGCTTATCAATTTGCTCCCGCACTTTCTTAATCCTTGATGCAGACATTGTTTCTTATTTGACTTTGTTTTCTTCTTCACAGACATGGTAATTATTACCAAAAGTTCTCTTCTGAAGGAGGAATAAAATGTGCATCAAAATTGTCGAGCGTTGTCTCACATGCGAGGAGCGCTCCGTTGCCCTGAAATGTCACGCGGGATGCTTATCAAGCGGAGGGAAAGGAGTGAAGGAGTCCAATGTGTTACAGCTAAGCACCACACCGCAGATAGGTACTGCACTGCGTCCTCGCTTTCATCCTCAGGGAAAGGGACTCTCATCCCTGTGAGAAAAGTCAAATGCTTTCTGAAGCTGATGAGTGCTATAAATCCAGAAGATCTCTGTGATCTTAGTGGTTTGATAGCTGGAATCAAAATACAATCATATCCAGAAGATCTCTGACACTCTTTGATTTTCTTACCAGCATCATCTCTCTGTTGTGTAAGTGGAGAAGTTTCACAGTCATGTCTCTAAGTACATTTTACTTGTGTTATCCGGTGAACTCCAGTAGTGTTTGTTTTGAAAAATAAGAGTTTATTTAATTTTTGATGATTTAGAAAATTGTGGAAAGCTAATAGTTTCTGAATTCAGAGAGGACTAGAGAACAATGATGTAATATTATGGTTTAATTCACAGACCACCGAAAGATAGACCGTATTGGTCAAGATTCAAGTCAGAAGCTACTCACTTCTGTATATTTCCTCTTTGCAAGAGAGCTGGAGAATACTGTAATGAAACTTTCCTTAATAAATTTTCTAACCAGTTGTATCCAAAGATTATTGAAGCTAACTGAAAGGCATCTCTTAAGGTTAAGAGTTTTGGGTAAATCCTGGAATTGTCAGATTCTAGTTATAAATTTAGTGAGTTGGTTATATTTAGTTATGCCCATTCCCTTCCTTGTAGACCCAATTGTTTTAGAATTTACCTTTTTAAAGAGTCACCTGACACATCAGTGGTCAGCTGTGAACAGAGTCTGGGATTCAAGCACCAAGTGGGTGGGGTGTTACAATACAGCATAACCATAAAAGATGGAAAGAGACCACTTTTTTTTTTTTTTTTTTTTTTTAAATTTGGAAAGGGTGTAGCAACTGAATGTCTAAGGCCCTTTTGTGTCTCCTCTAGGATTACTGTGTGAGGTGACCAAAGTCCCAGGTGACAGTGTTCATTGCCTGTGGCTCTGGGAAGGAAAGGCATTGGAATAAACCTACTACCTCATTCCCTAGGCACCGTGGAGGTATGGGAGGGGACTGCTGGATCTGCTGGACAGTCTTTTGTGGTTATTTAGGGGCACTGAAGCTGAAAGAAAATGATGTCACTTAACAGTAAAGAGCAAGCAAATCTTACACAAAGTAAAAGGGCAAGATTTGGTCAATATGACCAGTGAATGATAAAGGAGACTGACTCTTCTGAACTGTTACAACAATAGTTTGATTTTAGAAAGATTCTGTTTTCTAATAGGGATATATTTTAGGGCTTTATTGAACCCCCTTACTGCTGAACTGCATAACAATGCAGTTGTATGAGCTGCCATACTCAGTGATACACGCTTTCTGTTAGACCCAGAAGGAATAGATCAGAAATACCTGCAGATCAGATCAGGAATAATAATTGCAATGGAAAAATACTGTGTTTTTTTCTGGATTTTTCTCATTCCAAGGACTGAAGAAGTTTCTTTAGTTCTTAGAGAGTGAGTGACTGGCTTGTTTCAAGGGTGAAGAAGATACTGGCCATACTCAGTGATACACGCTTTCTGTTAGACCCAGAAGGAATAGATCAGAAATACCTGCAGATCAGATCAGGAATAATAATTGCAATGGAAAAATACTGTGTTTTTTTCTGGATTTTTCTCATTCCAAGGACTGAAGAAGTTTCTTTAGTTCTTAGAGAGTGAGTGACTGGCTTGTTTCAAGGGTGAAGAAGATACTGTACTGTACTGCTTCTGGAACAATGACTGACTCACAGGATGCTGCTTTTTGTGAGGCTGCTGTTATCTCCCAGTGCCTGTCCTCAGACATTCAGCTGTTATGTCAGTGGCACTGAATAAAAATGATCCAGAGTTAAGAGGTAGGAAAAGAATCTTGAATCTGAGGAAAGGCAACTAGCAATTTTAACCTCCCCACCTGCCCTCCTCCCCCCCCAAATAACAAAACAACAAACAACCCCACACTAAACTACCTAGTCTTTCAGTTGAACTCATCAGGAAAAGAAATTTATTTTGCTTCTGGAAAAAGCAATCCTTCCCCAGATCCTCTCTTTCTAAGATTTTGTGTGCAGGAGCACAGCATGTGCTAGAAGAGGTGGCTGACCACTTTGACAGGAGCAGTAAATTTCAGTTCACAAACCTGCTCAGATGTGGAAGCTCTGAGCCACAGAAAAGCCTTACACAGTTCATGGACCTGGGCTGGCTGCTGGAAGAACTGCCAGGAATGATAAAAATGATAATAAATTTGCTTTTACTGCTCCTCTCTGTTGTAATAAATTTGTCCTGTATCTTTACACAAAAATGTGTACGGACCCTCTTTATAAACCCCCGGGGAGAAATTTGTGCACAAAAGTAACATTCTCTTTCTCTTCACTTCTGTTTGTGGTGCCTTTTTATAATTTGTGGAAGGTGTCCAACAGGTTGGAAAAATGCATTGAAAACCTAATCCAGACGTGTCAATGCAACACTGGTTTTAGTTTAAACAAAACCCAAGCAAGCTTTCCCCTTTCCAAAGCAGTGTCTCCAAAAATACTTCTCTGATTCAGAGAGTACATTTTTGTCCTGGCTTAACTCCTTCTGCACTGAATAACATGCAAGGATATTTTTATATGGCATAACGCTTGTACTTATTCAGAATAATATATTTCTCTAACAGCAGCAGCAGGTTTGATCAGAACTGTAAGAATTTCTAATGTGTTTGGCCAAAGTCTTTGCTACTGTGAAATGAAGTTAGCACAATAACACTTATGTCTAGCAGTGCAAAATTTGAACCATAGTGCATGAACCTAGGCCAGTGGCAAAGGATATGTCATCATTTCCCTTTTTTTTTTTTTTTTTTTTTTTTTTTTTTTTGTGTGTGTGTGGAAAAAAATAAAGGGAACATGTGGTACTTTTGCAGAATTGTTTTGTAAAATTTCCCAAATTTCCCAAGAATTATTATATTGGGGTGTGTGGGCTATGTTTGCCTCAGAACTTCAGTGCTATTCCTTGCTCTTTGAGAATTTGACAATAATTTGACAAGAATTGACATGATTTTTTAAATGCATGTTTCCCCTCAAGATCAGTTAATACCAGAATGGGATTGAGTCATGAGATTCAGACCACATTGAGATTTTTGGAAAGTTTAGTTTCCATGTTTGGTTTCAGAAAATGGAAGGTAGAATATGCCACCCATCAAAAATGCTGGATTTGGATTAAGAAAAATATCCACAGTCCATGGCATGCCTTTTTTTTTTTTTTTTTTTTTTTTCCCAAATCCATGTTCATGTGCATACAGTATTACATTGACTAATTTCAGTTTGGGTGGTCTGTCATGAATGTATATGAACAATATACATCAAATGAATTTAACTGACTCACTGAGAATGGATTTAACATCGAAGCCGAGAGGGTTGTACCTCCTCACAAACTCTGCCAGTGACACCGTCATCCGTGTCATACAATAACCTGAAACCCAAACTGATTTTCCCCAAAGTAATGCCAACTTAATGTAAAGTGAGGTCAATAATTTCAGCCTTTACTTTTCATAATAAAACATGAGCAATATGTTCACAAATATGTCCATTCAAAATATATCCTTATTTTTTTCCCAGAACGTATTCCTGCTAAGCAAAAATGCTGAGTGTATTTTACTGATGAATAAAGAGAAGTGGGATTGGCAGAATGAAGATATTGGTCAAATGTCATAAAAAAAAAAAAGAAAAAATGAGCAAAGCTTTTTCCAGCTAACACACAGAATTTCATGTGCAGATTTTTAGTATGAGGATGGGAAAAGGTATCATTTGCTGGTCATGGTCTTTGTCTTTGCTGCACTTGACTCCACAATGCACCTTCCCCCTCAATCAGGGAGGGCAAATGAGCAACTGAAATCTTGTCTGGTTAGGGAATGAGAGAACATTTTGTAGTTAAAAATGCGTAAATTTTATCTAATGGGTCTTCTCAGGAAGGGTTTCATAACATTATCAAACCTTGGGAAGGAGCTTGTGCTAGAGGCAAGCAGCAGAAGTGCCCTCTGTGCCCTCAGCTCCAACAGACACCTTTGCTTCGCAAACCTAGCTCGACTGGTGAGTAGCACAGTCCTTTCCCACTGAGGCCAGGGAGCACCCGAGCTGCGCAGCCCTTCACGGGAAGTACTCACAGCACCAGCCCTTTATCAGTTAAAGAGCCTTAAATTTGCTACTGGCATTTTGTGTCACTACTGAGGAACAGCAACCTACTTGTTACAGTTCAGCTGAAGCTGGAGAAGTGAAGGATGGCTTTGATCCATGTTTGCCTGCTACTAAAGTACACCCAAAGTATTGTCTCAGCACGGGGGTCATGGAGTTAATGAGCACAGAGGTTGAACTGCCCCCCTGTATTTAGCGTTGGTCCTCTAAGGGCAGTGGTACAAAACACTGTCAGGGACCCTATGATCCCCTGTGCCTTCTTGATGGTGGGTAAACAGAGAGCTTCCTCCTTTGGGTTGTTCCTTCTGGCCTCTGCCATAGCACTCCATTGAAAAGATGAGAAAAAGTATCTTTAAGGTCAGGCAGCTTAGTCATTAGAGATTATTTTGTTTTGTGATATTCTAGTCAGCGAGAAATAATGTTAGCTTGCATGCACCCGTTCATGTGATAGGGAAAACTCCAGACATGATACACTTTCAATAGAAAATGTGAATGAGCAAAATATTTGTAATGAGGTGGTTTTAGTACTCCTGCCAAGACAAATCAGAGAAGGGAAGAAGCACAAGTCTTAAGAGTATTTCCTCTCCTGACAAAGATGGGACCATGTAAGTATATGGTTTGAAACAGGAACAGCACAACATTTGAGCAAGTGGTGAATACCCTGCAACTTCAGCTGCACTGACAGTTCAGGAGATACCAGTACAGCATTGTTGCATTTACCCCTGCATTTACCCCTGAAATCTGCCCAAATACAACAGTAGACTATCTGTCTGTCTACTTCCTGCAGCCACCTGAAGCAGCTGTTCTTTCAAGCTTGTGAAGCAAGATCTTGTAAGCACATCTACCTGGGCATGCCTAAATGTGGGAAATGAAGGTCCAAGCTCCTCCTGATATGGTGAGTATGAGGATGCTAATGACTTGCTTTAAGCAGTCAGGCAAGAGCTGAGTTTGGATGAGTAAAACGACTGGTCACTTGTCTTAACCAATGATCTATTAAGATTTCTCTCTTTTTCTTCTTGGAAATGCCCCCTTTTCAATATTCAGTGTTGCTGCAGAGTCTGTTCTGATGAATCACCATTCTTTGAAAAAAACAGTTTCCTGCAAAATACCCAGCCAGCAGTACTACTGTTATCACAAATTACTTTCTCGTAGGGTCCAATATGGTTCCTGTAGAAGTCAGTGGAAAAACATGTGATTTCACCAAGTGTTGGTCAGGATTAGGCAGGTACTGTTGTACCCTGACTCTGAGGACTCTTCTTCTGAAACTGATGTAGTAGCTGGACCCCAAACATCACTAACAGGAAGAAAATCCACCACTTTTTTAGAATCATGGCTGATTAATTCAAGCTTTTCCTAGGCCTAGGTCTAGATGCGTTTCACTTTCTATCTTCTTACTTGCATTCAGTAATTTTTATCCTTCCTTCCCCCATCTCCATCTGATCTAATCCTCTGTGCGAAGGGTATCCAGCTTTTTTTTTTTTGGTCCTGTTAATGTGACACTGGTACTGCTGGCTCTGTACATCTTTCTTTGAGGAGGCAATCTTTGCTTCCTTTAAGTATGTTCAAACTATTGTAGTGATGCTATGGGGAACCCTTTCTTAAGACTTTTGTTGTTTTTTTTTTCTTGTTCTAAAAGAAAATTATTGTTTTCCAGTATTACCTTTTTCTTCTGTCTCTTTGTTTCTTCCCCTTTGACTTTTTTTTTTACCATCTTTTTACTACTGTTTAAACACAGTCTTACAAAATCAATTTTTCCTTTCTGATGTCCAGATACTCTATTTCCATCTGTCCCTTCCACACTTTTTCTTCATCTCACATCTAATTGTTTCCTTGACACATTATAATTACTCCTTTTTAACTTATTTTCCACTTACAGTATACCAGAACAAAAGTGCGCATGAACAGTTCAAGCCTGTACACATAACAGAGGTCCTGGGGTCTCTGTGAGACATAACATCGTGCTACAGTCAGTGTGACGTATAATTCTGTTTTAGCTAATGCTATAATCTACCAGGTGAAACTGATGATGTGGAGTAAGGAAGCACAGGTGAGCTACATGGAGCAGAATAGAGAAGGCAGGAAAGAGGGGAGAGAAATGATGCAAATATGAAGGGTGGAGAGGTATAGAGACTGGAGGGGACTGACCCTGTCATATAAGTGCTTGGTCTGCAGTTCTGATGGGGAAAAGGATGGTAAAGCATCACCTACTTCATTCTTGGTGTGTCAGATGAACCTCGTGATATTTAGACCTTATGAGGCATTGAGATCTCTCTGTTACAGAATGGACTGGAACAGCATCATAGCTCACCTGAGATAGAAGCTGGTGGTTTAAAAAAGGAGAGGGGAGGGGAGGGGAGGTAGGCGAGGGGAGGAGAGGAGAGGACAGCCGTCTACTGCCAGATGACTGGTAAGCAGCAGAGGACAGAAAGAGTTTCTCTTTGTGGTGATGCTCATGAAATGTGTAAGGGACAAATATATACATTTCTCGAGAAAGAGCAAAAACAACCCATGCTTTTATAGCTCGGGAAAGCCCTTGCATAGAAATCTCCTGGTTTAGGTTACTCATCTATCATCATTTGTTGCTCGATGGAGATTACTGCCATTGTAGTCTGAGAAACTGAAAGAATGACAATGTCCCTGCGACCTGTGTAACACAATCTCTTAATGCTGCCTTATAAAGAAATGAGTAATTGGTGTAGATTACATGTGTGTTGGGAGAGTAGCACAGTTCTGCCGTACGCAGAATGATCTTACCTGAGAGGGTTTGGTAATCTCAGGTTATTTATGGGTATGCTGCCTGGTCTCTGCTAGGACTGAGCAATTGTGGCCATAAACAAGGAATCTCTCCGGAAGCCGGGGTTGCAACGCACATATATGTAAAGCAGTGTGAAAACACCTGGCTGCAAGTTTGCAATGCAGGATCAGCCTGCGTGGGGCGAAGGGGAGTGCTAAATCCTAGCAGTTGTCTCATGTCTGTCAGTGGGGGCTGCTGCGCCAGCT
Organism: Podiceps cristatus; assembly: GCA_000699545.1. Lineage (NCBI taxonomy): Eukaryota > Metazoa > Chordata > Aves > Podicipediformes > Podicipedidae > Podiceps > Podiceps cristatus. Next base: position 31,189 of record JMFS01022609.1, read on the forward strand.
GCAACGCCTCCTGCCCTGCGCTCGGCTCGTTCCTGCCGGGGATGACATAGGCGGTCTGCAAAACAAATAGCAATTTGTTAGCCTGATGACAAATTCACACATTGGCTATGAGTGTAAGAGGCATAAAAAGCAACTTCCAGATGGAAAATCTCACCACACCTTGTATTGGCTTAAGTTGGCAAAAGGTTCCTTATATCTTATCTCATAGGGTTGTCTCCTAAGACCCTTGGTGTATTTGTTCTGTCCCTAGATGGGAAAACAATGAAATACCATCATTCGGGTGAAGAAATCTATTGCATGGTTGATGTCTTCCTTTTACCTTCATCTAACAGAGTATCTGACGGCTTCACAACAAACAAGTAACTTTGTGTAGGCTCTGTCAATTGGTATAGATGCAATACATCCCACAAACAGAGCTAGTTTTAATAAAGAGCTTCTTGGAGGCAAAAAGAAAATAAACTTTTCTCTCATTGAATATATTTGAAGTTTGATCTGTAAAGCTCTTCCAGGTGGTGTATAGCTTGGTGAATCTGTGTTTTCTCTCTTTGGGAGCAAAGTCAGATTATTCTCATTGTGATGAGCTTTTACTACTTTTCCAGATCAGATCTGGAGAGTGTCCGCTTCTGCAGTGGTAGATGTGTGTCCCAAAGGGACAAGCAACAGTCTTAAAATTGAAATTCCGCCAACTATTTTCACTCTTTAGCAGAACTGTTCTGGAAACACTCATCCTACCCATTTTATTTTTCAAGTGAAATTCAAACATGCTACAAAATCCCAAGTATTTTGCTGAAATTTCAGCATTTTGTGAGGGAAAAAGTTCTGGCATTGCTAAAAATGGGTGTTTCACCCTTCCACCAAATTTTATGTTGGTACATCTAAGAAACCTTGCCACATGATATCAGTAATTCCTGAAGATGTTTTACTAGGAGTTCTCTTTTCCATTCCATTTCCCATCTAAGTCAAGAAGCTACTGCTAACCACTACAGAGAGATAGTAAGACATTTTGTGTTACAATGAAATGGACACAAATATTCATGGCACCTTTTCATGCGATGTATGTCTTCTTTTTAGAGAATCTGGATAGCTTCTTGTGCTTAACAGGAGCTGGTCAGGGATTTTCTGTGGAAGTGACTATCTGAAAGAGAATTCTTTTTCAAAATCAGTATTTTTTTCACAGGAAATAATAATGTCAGAATTTGATGACTTCCCATATGAATAGTCTTTGCCATGTTCATTTGCTGGGGAAAACTTTTATCAACCAGGAAGCAGAGACACATTTTTTCATTTCTTTTTTCCAGGAAATTCCTTCTTGTGAAAATATTTCAGTTTTTAATTCTACTCTACATCAGGTTTATATTTTTCTTTTCAGAATGTGTAGTTTTGTATGGGAGAGGTGTACCTTTTGAAGACTGCTGTGTCCTTTAATTGTGCTAAAGTTAGGAGAAAGAATGATTAATATGAATATGAAAGGCACCTGCAATGTCTAATGATGCCACAGTTATCCATACCCCTGGCATTTCCAGACTGCATCGTGCAATATACCTGAAAGTTGGTGCAAAATGTGTGACACTTTGTTTAAGAGTGGCAGCTGAACAAAGCCAGTTATGTTAATTCACAGATAGTTGTCTGGTTCCCTATCAGCTTCTGAGTGAATGCCTTTGGTTTATGAATTTGTATATGATTTGGAGCCTTCCTAATTAAGAGGCTGCTTCTCTTTTTCATTTTTTCTTGACACTAGAGGTCAGCTGACTTGACATTATTTTGTTTGAGGGATTTGCTTTACAAATGACCGTGATGGGGGGGTTCCAGGAGAGGATTTGAATGTTGTCCTCCAGCAGGCCCAAGAGTGCTCCTGTGCAGAGAATCTCTATTTTCAAGAACTTTCTTCAGAAAAGATATGCACATAATTTGTAAAGGATGGAATGTTAACTGATATATTGATTCCTGACTGATACAAAGTGTTTTGGACATTGCAGAGGACTTTGGGGAACTTGATATTTACAAATTTTATAAAATTAGTAAACTCAGTAATGTTACAGAGGTCTCATTCACACTAGAACCATACTTTTATCCCAAACAATTTCATTCAGTAAGGAAAAAAGAGGATTTTTTTTTTTTTTTTTTTTTTTAAATAAAGTTTTGGTTTCTTTTTCAAATAACCTTTTGACTTCCCAAAGCCCCTTTGGTGACAGCTTTACTGGCTTTGCATAAGAAATAGTCAGAAGTCCTCTCAAAAGAAAAAAAAAATACATATAGCAGTCAGAGCTGTGAAAGTCAATATCAGTGTACTACACCATTATTCTTCTGCACAGGAAAAGACATCAATAAATTCCCTATTAGTAGTCAGTAGTCTTATGGCCTGATTTTGAAGCCATAAGCATGGTAAATCTCTAAAGGGTTATTACACCTGAAGTATAAATCTGTTAAACATGTATCCCCATTGCACCAAAATACTTTAGCAGTTCTCTTGAGTGAGTGATATTCATTTAAACAGGCTATCACATTTATTTGAAATATATTTTGGTTTTATTTGCTGAAAATAGATTAATTTAACAGTGTTCTTTTATCCATTGTGCTGAATGCACTAGAGACCAGCTTCCTCAGGTATTCATTTAACGGGTCTCCATTGCACAGAATTTTGTCTGATGGAAGGAAAATCAGTTCCTTTAAGAGGCCTGCTTGATTTCTTTAACAGCTCTTCAGTTCACTGGTCTCCAACATCTAGAGTTAAGTTTTCTATTCCATCTTGCACAGGACTGAATAGAAAAGGGTGAGAAGCAGGGAGAGTCAAACTCTATCACTTAATTAGAACATATGGGTTTTTCATTTGACTATGAATCAGCTTTACACAGAGATGACTAAAAATTAGAATTTATGGTTTAGAGGAAGCTTCAACACTTGGAGATCTTATTTCAGGACTATTTAGAAGACAATTACAAAAAGTATTCTTGTGAAGGAGGCACTTTCAACAACAGTGACAACAACATTGTTTGAAGTTGCCTCTTGAAGCTGCATCTGATTGTAACAATTGTTGAATGAAATACTGCCCTTTTCATTTCTTCTCTAAGGACTGATGGAAATTGAGCAGGGTGGAGAATCAGGTGGCCAGGGAATACGAAAGTTCTGGCTTGAGGCTGAATAGGGCTGCTTGAACACTGTCTCAGCAGAGCCCCAGGAAGCCTTGAGCCTTCCTGAAGTGTGCTCGTAGTCAGACTGAATTTCATCCACAGAGAGGTCCTTCTGTGACACGTCTTGGGTCAGTGAACAATCACTTCCCTAAGAAATTCCATTTCTATGGACAATTCCTTTCTCCTTGTTCTACTTCTAATAAAATCATTTGGGAGCTGGATAGAAATGAAGGGCAAGTGGGGAGAGGCAATGTAGAAACATATAAAAATGTGTCTCTTGCATACCTCTGTCCCCTTGTTGGGGATGGATAGGTTTTTATGTGGTCTCCTTTCCTTTCCTTTCCTTTCCTTTCC